>MJUU01069334.1:34948-54524 GCA_002080025.1 Modiolus philippinarum | reverse complement strand
TATAGACTTTGTCTCATGTGTATTGACTGTGTATTTGTATAGACTTTGCCTCATGTGTATTGACTGTGTATTTGTATAGACTTTGTCTCATGTGTATTGACTGTGTATTTGTATAGACTTTGTCTCATGTGTATTGACTGTGTATTTGTATAGACTTTGTCTCATTTGTATTGACTGTGTATTTGTATAGACTTTGTCTCCTGTGTATTGACTGTGTATTTGTATAGACTTTGTCTCATGTGTATTGACTGTGTATTTGTATAGACTTTGTCTCCTGTGTATTGACTGTGTATTTGTATAGACTTTGTCTAATTTGCATTTACTCCATGTCCTTTCATTGTTTATTCATTGCAAAAATATAAAACTATGTCGTCAAAATACGATATAAGATGGTACAACATTATTAAGGGGACACGTCGCCATTTCTTCTGTTAAACGAATTAAACTACCGTATATACGACTTTAAACTCGATACAAATAATAAGCAATACCTTGAAAATACAGTTTCTATTACCCATAGCTTGAAATCAAATGAAAGTATAACTTATAGCTTGAAACCAAATGCAAGTATAACCTATAGCTTGAAAGCAGTATTACCTAAAGCTTAAAACTATATACAGGAATAATGTATAGCTTGAAGCCAAAATCAAGTATTGCCTAATGTTGAAAACCCAATACAAGTATTACCTATAACCTGAAGCCAAAAAAGAAGTATTATCTATATAATTTAAAACCAAATACAAGTATTACCTACATCTTGAAATCCACAAGTATTATCAAAGCTTGAAACTCAATATTATAGTATTATTGAGTAATGTTTTTAATATTGGCATTGTTATAGATACGAGGTAATCCAGATTGGCCTCAGGTACAAGCCGAAGGCCAATGTGACCTACCGAGCATCTATAACTATGCCAATATGAAAAAACATTACACATTGATTCCTTTATTAATTAACTTCATTTAATATATGATTTGTTTCAATTCTTTACTTTTTATTTTGATAAATATTGTGTCCTGTCATAGATTGGCGTCAGACGACAAGTTATGCACTTTTGGATTATTTTTTATGTTTGAATAATGATAAATTATAAAGCAAGAGGAGTTATGAAACCCAATATTGGGCTAGGCCACTATGGAAAAATCCATATTGGCATAGTTTAGGTAATAGTAGCATACTTTGTCATTCGTATTGAATTGCCAGTTTTTAACACATTAAGTCAAATACACTTAAGATGGCACACTCCTCATCACATTTTTGAATTTGTGTCATATTTCGGAACTCCTCTGGTTTTCTTCAATTCAATGGCATAGAGAATTTAGTACACAGACCCCACTTTTTATTTTATAAATGTCTTCTATAGAGTGCATTTAGAAACCTAGCAAGTCTTCATAAAATCCTTAGCTTTTAGACAAAATTAGTCCTGATGTTAAACTATGGGACAATCCAGAGAAATCCATTTCCCGCCAAATTTTTTAGAGCTTGTATCTCCATTAAAAGCACAAGGACCTATGTATTTCTTTTTACCATTTCATTTAGCGTGCAATGCTTAATCAATTTAAATAGGTTTCAAGAAATCCTTGATATAAACAACATTAGGAGTGAGCCTCCTTAAGTCAAATACACTTAATTAATAATTGTTCTTACAGGTGTCACAATATTGTTGTCTCTAATGGTTTTCCTACTTCTGGTAGCAGAAACAATGCCACCAACATCTGATGCAGTGCCTCTTATAGGTATGTTTGTACATTTAGATTATCAAAAGAGTAATATTTTTTAACAGACCAACCTTTGATAATTTGTTTATCTACACAAAATGTATATCATTATAGAAGCAGAAGTTTACAATACACGGAATATCCTCAAGACTTAAGTTTCAGTTGTTCATTCCGTTTCGTTTTTACCAGTTTCATTTCTTAAAATGGCGGATTCTGTTTATATACTCGTGTCAGTTCAAGATTTGATTTTGCATGACAATGATGCTGTTCAGTTTCATTACTATTGGAATTGTCTTTACAGTACTTTTTCTATCGTCACCATTAATTAACAGATCATAACAGTGTTTCTATTTCACAAACCACTAAAGACATTTTTGAGATTACCAAACTGACAAACACAAAACTATGACTTAACACCAGGTCCAGACTTTACATTAGCAGTCTCATGGAGCTGAAGTTTATACCTCCCGAGTTCAATATGTCAGTATTTTACGAAAGGATACCGAGTAAATGTACATGAGACCATAACACACGTGTTTACTCCAACTGCAAAATTTAATGAGCTGTATGGCCATTTCGGAAATTTATTCCTCATTAGCAGCACTAGAACCCAAACAAAGGAAATCCATAATTTCAAAACAATATTTAAAATGCATAAGACCAAACGAAATCCGAATATTCAGTAAAATCAAATATAGCTAAGGACAAAACAACGATGGAGGGAGTTAATCCTTAGGTTTTAGAATTTACATAAATTTAGATAATAGTAATTAAACAAAGTGTACACATGAGATATTATCTCATGTATAAGTACACCATATCTAAGAAAAATAAAGAGCATACATCTCTACCACGGGAAATTGTTTTACCAACTCCACACTGCAATAAAAGACTCCTGTCAGTGCATGTTTGTCAGTTTTTCAACATGAACGAACCAACCAACGGAACATAGAATGCATTACTTACATATTAATCAGTGTTTTGGGATATCTTGACGTGACATTGGTTTTCTCATGTGTTGCAGAGTTTGCTTCTGAGATTGCTCACTTCTTTTTTGGTGCACTTGATCGTTCTTATGGACTTCATGAACTTTTCCGAACATATTATGAAGGGTCACTTGCACGAATATATAAACAATAATATAATTTAGTGTATGATGAAGATGAAATTATGTCCTTAGCTAGCTGGCAGTAACTGCGAGCATTTGTCTGGACAGTACCTGTGTGTATTGTCTTTATGTTTTATGTAATTCATTGTAAGGGTACTCGTCTTGATAACTTGGACTTTTTTCTAGTCTGATTTTTAGCCATTCACCACACAGGGGGGGGGGTTTGGATCCAAGAAAACGAGTTTAACCCCACCGCAATTTTTGCGCCTGACCCAAGTCAGGAATATGTTGGTGATTGGCTTGTCCGTGTCTTCTTATAAAATTTTAGTTTTTTGATAGTTGGGTTATTGGATGTGGTTTGTTTCCATTGATTTATCCATTTTTACCTTTATGGGTGACCCCTAGATGCTTTGTTTTGGGTCGTTTTAACATGGATATGGGATGTTGTCTCCTTGACATTTACCCCATTTCCTTTCTTTTTCATATTCATGAACTTTTCCAAACATATTACTTGCCGTTGTATAGATGCACGAATATATTATCAAAAATATGAATTTAGTGTATGATGAAGATAAAGAAAACAATAAAATCGTCGTTCAATTGGTTCTATCCTATATTTGTAGCGACTGTCTCATGTAAATTTACTCCTTTCATTGTCTATGTTATTCTTTAGACTCCAACCTTTTTGAAATGGATATATTTTTGCTTTATTGTATAGTAATATAATTAGAAAGCAATGAAAAGAGAGTGTGCAACAAATTTCCACATTGTTCTAGTGTAAATATAGATAAGAATAATACATCATACGGCATCAGATTCATCCTTTCAATTAAAGTTTAGCTTAGCTATACAATAAACGTGTTATTGCATGAATATTGGGGAATAATTTCCCTCGTATAACCTTTGTTATACTGGAAGCTCGTGCATCATTCCCATTAGTCATGCAATTATCCTATAATGCGATTATAATATCATCCATAATAATAGCAAACTATTGAAGTTACTGTAAGTTTGCTTTCTTCCTATGGCCATCTCGATAACTTATGTCTCTTCAATGCATATAAAATCAAAACATTGGAAATCCATACACGGAAAGAATCAAAACGATCTTAATTGAAAGCCAAAATGACCAAGTAAATATGTTCTCTCACGTTTATTTCTTGACAGGTATATATTATACTGCATAATGATAATATGTTCTATATGTCAGGTATTTTCAAGATTGTGGTCATGGAGTTAGAGGTCTACCTGTATTGGGTTTTATTCGTATGTTTATTTTCTACAGGGACACGGGACAGAGTAAGGAGAGATTTGGGTTCCTTTAAACCAATTTAACCCTACCACAGGCTTTTGCTAGTGCTGGTACCAATTCTATCCTATGTTACGACCCAGGTGACCAACCTTACGCAATCAAACATTAGTGATCATACCCATGCTAAAAGAATCCTTTTCAGGAAACCTCGTACACATCTTTCTGATTTCATAAAAAACTCTGACACTCAATAGTCTATTTTCATCGAACATTAATTTGATTGCCCAAACTTTTCAACACTTATATGGTGCCCGAATTCGTTAATTAATCACCGAATGAATTTCCCATTCATAAAATTTTGTGTGTAGATGTATGAATATGGAAAACCGATGCCTTTATTTGCATTTGTATGGATGGCGTAAACATACTTCCCTGAACCGTCAATGAAACGATGTGGCTGTTTTGAAATAAATCATAAAAGAACAACACATTGGAAATAAAAAATCAAATTCATTAGCCGTCGAGAACAACAGTCCATTATTTACAATATACGGAAGACGTAATGTTTGTTTACATTTCTAGTTATCAATGAATTTAAAAGTACGGCTGTTCCACGTTGGCTGTTCCATTATACTTGTTGTGATTGTCATTTAGTGTCTTCTCCGAGGTCCGCGTTCGGTATACATGTAATGGCCGACTCAAAACAAAATACCGAAGAAGTCGTACATCGGTAAATACAAAGTATTACCTGGAAACAGTTGTCAAGGTTCATATTCCGAAACAGACGATATTTTGCAACGATCGGGGTTGGAATTGACTAAATTCGAAATAGGATCAGGCAGAGGTGTTGATCTGTTGATTGCCGTTCGTCCAACAATGTTCAGTCCGGGGTGTTGCCGTTGATCAGAGTTTAGTCAAACAAAATTTGAGATAATGTCATTTGAGTATTTACAATGCATAACAGTCATTTTTCAATTGCATGAGAATGTATATCATAGCGCGAATTGAGATGCATTGTTGCACAAAGACCTTGGCACAAATCATCGTTTTCGTGTCTTCGTGTGTTTCTTGGACGAATTATTATCTCTATAAAGAGCAAGGTATTGCTGCTCATGTCTTGTCAGCTTTTGCCTCTTGTCAGCATTCACAAACCTTTCATTCAGATCTCTTCTTTAGAATTAAATTTCAAACTGTACTTGATCAAGATGGTGCTGTCATTGTTTAGTCTATGTTGAGTGTACAGCAGGGAACCCATAATATGTAATAGGTTTCTGGTATAAAATCAAAATTCTTTGAATATTTGTCTCTAATGGTTTGATTGCCATTGATTGGCTGGTGTGATCAAATGAAGATGGCCACCAGTAAATACTTGATGACTGTCAGAAAGGTATGTTAATTTTCTTGATGAGCAAAACATGGTTTTTGTACCTTTCTTGGCTTTGATATCATCATTATAATTAGACCAATAGTAAAAAATGAGTAATTATGCACTACATAGACAGGCAATTATTCATATCATACATACTTTTACAACAAGGTTACAGATTTCATAAATTGATTAACACCTTTAAGAAGTTTTATAGAAGATATGAAGATTTGATTTCTAAATATGGTGGACTCGCAAACAGCTTATTACTAAGGGCATTTCTCACCCTCGATTTCATGGAAATTTTGTTAAAAAATGTCAAAAACTGATAAAAAATCCAGAAAAACTGGGACGTAACTTACATTCTTTACGTAATAGGGGATATTGACAGGATATTCTTCAGGATTCCGTTAAATTGGCTTTGGGATCCAATGACCTGAAGATATTACAGGTATACTGGCCTCTCACTGATAGTGCCGATGTCTACTGAAATCTATGATAATTCTTTACCAAACCCATCGGGGAGTTTTGAGTTTGATCTTTATTCCGTAGTGCGACAGTGTTTTACAAGCAGACTAGGCTCCTTGAGCTAGCCGGCAGTTTAGCGGCGAGCACTCCTCGACCCATCTTTCTAAATTACGTTTTGTCTTTTTCTTTCCTTCTCAAGATTGTGGACTTGGAGTAAGTAGTCTACCTGTATTGGGTTTTATTTGTATGTTTTATTATACTATAGGGAAACAGGATAGAGAAAGGGGAGGTTTGGGTACCCATAAACCGGTTTAACCCTACCGCTAGCTCTTGCTAGTGCCGGTACCAAGTCCGGCTATCCCGAGTTCCTATCGTTGTCCATGTTTGTCTTTTGTCATTTTATTGTTTTTCTCGTGCGGTTCCCTGGTGGATTGTGAAATGTGATTGTGGTTTACGGCCATTGTAGGTGTTTCCTGTTATCTTTCTTATATTAATTTCTGCATCCCTTTAATCACAACTGCAGTGTGGAGTTGGTAAAACTATTCCCCGTGATTGTGGTGTTTAAGGGCTTTTTTACAAGTGACAGAATGCATTGGCAATGACCGTTCATTCAGAGTTACAATGTCATGATTTAGATAAAAGATATTTTTGACGCTCATGGTACAGCATAAATATAATTTAAAATAAGAAAACGCTCTATCAAATCCACGATTGCCTCTTCACACTTAAATTTGGCTAATTTACCTGTTTCGGGACTAAATCCGGTAATCAGACTCACTCCTCTAAAAATACCCAAATTATGTCAATCAATACAAACATCTAGATATATAACAGCTTCTTTGTTTAACAAGAGCAATCGTGGATTTTCTAAAATTCAAAAGTGCGACGCCAGGAAATGTGCTACTTGTCCTCGCCTCGTCCAGGAGAATACTGTAAAATCTATTGTCAATGGCAGGAACTTTACCATCAAATTCCCCGTTGACATCTCCTGACAAACAGCCAGCCTGGTATATTTGATCACCTGAACTAAACCAGGCTGTGGAATTCAGTACGTAGGGGAAACTGGTCGTCCTTCAAAACGACGCACCCAGGAGCACTTGTATCGCATTCGGTTCCCGAAAAAGTTTAGATCTTACATTTATCAACATTGCTCGATTTATAATCATGATAGAAAGTTTATTAAAATTCAACCTCTTGAAATTGTAGAAAAATCCCCTGACCAATCCAAGAGAGAATTTGTAAGATCAAGAAGACAATGTGAACTGTCTTGGATACAGAAACTTCAGACAGCTTAACCTTTAGGTCTAAATGACAACATCATGGGTCAAGGAAACATTTTTCAGCGCGCTTCCATTGACATCATGAGTATTTCTTCTCCGAAATTACGCCATCGCAGGTCACATGGTCGAAGAGTGAATTATAACATAAAAAACAAACGTAAAAACCTCGTAAATGTTACAGATCTGTATACTGTTTTCAAAAACAATGGACGACATGGATTGTTTACTAAACTCTGCTCAATTCCTGTTAATCAACTTTACAAAATCTCTTTGGAATGTCATACCATGTCTGTAAATAGTATGAATGTTCCATAATTATTGATGATTTCTGCTTTCATCGGCTTTATCCGAGAATCGACAAACCTGATGAAGAGTAAAACAATTTTTGAAAATAAAATATATAAATAAAGGCATTGATCTGATCGACATCGCAGGCATTTTTAGGGACCCTGACATTCAAAAACTTGTTCCCGTTTATTTTGACAACCAAGACATGCCTGTCATTTCCTTCTCTTTCAAAAAGCCTACTAGAAGTATTTTTTTCAATTACTCTTCTATAACCTGTGATGCTAATTTTGAGGAGAACTACCCAAGCAGCCGAGATTGTTCCACATCACCATATCGCTAAGACCCGTGCGGACATATATTAACCGGGAACTTGAACATCATCGATGATAAAGAAGTTAGGAATTTCTTTAGAAAGGGGCCTAAATATCGCCCACCTTCGAAAATTAACTGGCAATCTTGTTTTGATATTATTAAAGACGCAGTTACCAACTATTGTATAAAATGGTGCAAACGAGAAAGTGCAGACAAACACGCACTCAATATGTTCAGAGATAAAATTATTACCAAAGTCACCAATAGAATAAATTTTTATAAAGATATTTATAAAGAGTCATCGCCTAAGCTGTCTGTAAACAGAATTAAGTTAAAAATAAAAGATCTTAGTAATAAATATGTGTTTGTACCAGTTGACAAAGCCTCTAACAACGTTTCTATTATTTGAAAGAAATACTACATCGATGTCCAACAAAATGAATTATCAAAGTCTAACACTTTCAAACGTACTAATTTTGAAGAAAAATCATTAACCAAACAGCAATTCAACGATACAAAAATGCTCCAAGTTCCACCCAAAGATAACACCTTGCCTACTATGTACTGGGTTCCTAAGCTTCACAAAAATCCCTACAAACATCGTTTTATTTCGGCATCGAGTAACTGTTCTATCACTAATTTATCCATCCATTTAACCAGTGCGTTCACCTGTATTAAAGAGTTAGTTATCAAATACTGTGAAAAAAACCTATCAAAACTCTGGTGTAAATTACTTTTGGAGTGTAAAAAATTCCATTGAAGTTTTAGATAAATTACAATCAATAAAAAGACCAGTTTCGTCTATTGACAGTTATGATTTTTCTACACTTTATACAACCCTTCCACATAAATTGATTAAATCAAAATTGGGACAACTTATTAAATGGTCTTTCAAATTTTCTGGTCTACAGTTCATTTGTTGTAATAAAAAGCAAGGATTCTTCTCTAATATCATTTACAATAATCATAGTTCCTGGACTTGTGATGACATGATTAAGGCACTGAATTTTTTGCTGGACCGTACAAAATAGTGATCAACTTATTTCAATTTTCAACGATAACAGCAGGTACATCGACGATATCCTTACTATTGACAATCCCCAGTTTTAGACTATGTCGACCTCATATACCCGCAAGAACTGAAACTTAATAAAGCAAATGATGATTCTAAATACTGCCCATTTCTTGATCTTACTATCATCATTGACTCTGGCAAAATTAAAACTAAAATTTATGATAAAAGGGATGATTTTGATTTCACAATTACTAATTTCCCTTTTCTTGATGGCGACGTTCCTGTAGCTCCATCATACGGGGTGTATATATCACAACTAGTACGATTCGCACGCGTCTGTTCTACTCTTGACGATTTTAATGAGCGTAACCTTACTATCACATCCAAACTTTTACGACAAGGTTACAGATTTCATAAATTGATTAACACCTTTAAGAAGTTTTATAGAAGATATGAAGATTTGATTCCTAAATATGGTGCGACTCGCAAACAGCTTATTACTAAGGGCATTTCTCACCCTCGATTTCATGGAAATTTTGTTAAAAAATGTCAAAAACTGATAAAAAATCCAGAAAAACTGGGACGTAACTTACATTCTTTACGTAATAGGGGATATTGACAGGATATTCTTCAGGATTCCGTTAAATTGGCTTTGGGATCCAATGACCTGAAGATATTACAGGTATACTGGCCTCTCACTGATACTGCCGATGTCTACTGAAATCTATGATAATTCTTTACCAAACCCTTCGGGGAGTTTTGAGTTTGATTTTTATTCCGTAGTGCGACAGTGTTTACCAGCAGACTAGGCTCCTTGAGCTAGCCGGCAGTTTAGCGGCGAACACTCCTCCACCCATCTTTTTAAATTACGTTTTGTCTTTTTCTTTCCTTCTCAAGATTGTGGTCTTGGAGTAAGTAGTCTACCTGTATTGGATTTTATTTGTATGTTTTATTATACTATAGGGAAACGGGATAGAGAAAGGGGAGGTTTGGGTACCCATAAACCGGTTTAACCCTACCGCTAGCTCTTGCTAGTGCCGGTACTAAGTCCGGCTATCCTGAGTTCCTATCGTTGTCCATTTTTTGTCTTTTGTCAATTTATTGTTTTTCGCGTGCGGTTCCCTGGTGGATTGTGGCATGTGATTGTGGTTTACGGCCATTGTAGGTGTTTCCTGTTATCTTTCTTATATTAATGGACACTATTGGACAGTGTACATAAAATATCAATAGATTAGATACTGATCATTGCCATCATAGACACTAATCCACCAGTCCCTTTGGGACTTTGATTTTCTTGTACAGTTTCCCTGGTACATTTCGGCATTTGACTGTGTTTTTCAGACATTGTAGGTGTTTCTTGTTATTTAATCGATATAATATTAATCTAAAGATAATGTTATATGAACACACTATTTCTTTTCGATAAGTATATTTTTTGCTCTGGTAAGAAGTTAATACATGCTCTCACTTGTATTTTTTCACAGGTATATATTTTTGCTGTATAATGATAATGTGTTCCTTGTCTGTAATGTTTACTGTAATCGTACTGAACTTTCACTATAGAGGACCAGAAACGTATAGAATGCCAAACTGGGTATGTTTTATAATTATCGGACCAAAGCTAAAATAAAAAAATAACATTATATGGATTAAATGTACAGAAAAAAAAATAAATTGTCGCATTTTACATACATAACAAAATACCAAAGATACTGTTAATTTACATTCTATACAGGATACTCTAATATAACCTTATTCTTCCCTTTGTTAGTCTCTATATAAGCAACCGTCATACCCCAAAGTAACAGTAATTGAACGAAGTGGCTGTTCTTATAGAATGATATCAGATATTCATAAAGGGTTAGAATGTCTTGCATCCCTAAATTTATATGTAACGAGATACCAGAAAAATGCTATAACTTCATGTACTTCTGGATTTGGCGTATTTAATTAAATCTATTAATCTATCAAATTAGTTTTTTTAATTGGTGATAAAAATAATATTAAGTTTCTTTGCAAATCAGGCAATAGAATACATGCAGACAGTGGCTGTAAATATGACACTTCTTTGTTTAGTCTATAAATTACTTGTTTGTCGTAAAAAGTTTATTGACGTTGTTTCACAAATGCGCAATTTATAAATGTACTTTTTGGTCTATATGATTGCATGATGTTCTATTATTTAATTTTAGATTCGAAAATATATAAATGGGTGGTTGGCATGGATATTTCATATGAAAAGACCGGGAAGAGACACAAAAGAATATCGTAAAGGGTCTGCATCCAGTCTTTCATCAAGTTTGCGATTGCGTGATGCAATGCTCCAAGAAAGACAATCACGAATATTATTAACAAACTTTGTGGAAACAGATGATGATATGCGAATTGAAAACGGTGCGTATGTTCGCCGAGTGACAGCTCCAAGAGAAGAAAACCCATATCTAAGTCCAAAATCCGACTTGAGTGCAATATTAAGAGAAATAAAAAAGATAACAGCAAAATGTAGACGAGAAGAAGAAGACTTAGAACTTAAGGGGGAATGGCGATTTGCAGCTATGGTTTTAGACAGATTGTGCTTGTGGATATGTGTTACCCTTACTGTATTGTCAACAACTTGCATTATGTTTTCAGCCCCAACTTTAACTTCTTAACAATTAAATTGTGTTTGATATTCTTTCATTCTTTGTAATGTCGGGAGCATGTACACGTTATGACTGCTTATTTAGGCATTTTTTTCAATGAAATATGCATAAATATCGTTCTGGAACGATAGAATTTCGTTTCATCTTCTCGAATTTCTCTGTGACAAAAATGTGTTGTGAATGCATGCAAATAACTGATAATTAAAGCACAAATTCAAGTTCAAAACTGCACTAGAAGTCTTTAAAGTGTTGAAGATATTTTGTTTATTTTCGTTTTGATAAAAATTAGATTCCACCTTCCACAACATCATAAGAGTAAAATTATTATGTATAGCACAAACATGTTTTTGTACCATATTGAACGATTCTGTTATGCATTCGTAACCAACTTGTTATTGAAAAAGCTTTATGAAAATTTCTTGCTGTGCTGGATGTAAATTTTTTTTCAACAAAAATGCATTGTATTTGGTGTTTTGGGACTTTCCGTCACAAAGAAAACATCTTTAGCGATTAGTTACAATATGTTGGACAGACTTTGTAAACTTCAGATAAGTATTTATGCTACAACAAAATGTACAAATACGTTTTCGGCTGAAATCATTTCGTTTTCAGTTTTTCTGTTCCTATTGATTTAAATCACTCCGCTGATGCACGTTGTTATGCACTCTGATGTTGTTGCAAAATTCGACATGATTTTGTCTATTTGACATGTTTTGTCTTGGTTTTTCGCAAAATCGAAAACCACTATGTATAAAGTTTATTTTGAATAACTTACATCGTGTTAAATAACTATGGAAGTGTGTCCGATATTGGGATACTTTGATAGATGCAAAATTTAAATTATAAATTCTTTCCGACACAAGCAACAGATTCTTGGAGAAAATACACTTGTCACTATCTGCTTAACGCATAATTTAATGTCTGATATTCTAAGCAGGTGTAACATTGTGAGATCATTGTCGCACCAATACCATTATATGAAAGCACATATACTTGGAAATGTAGTTGTGAAGTATTAAACCACACAGAATATGTGTACTTACATAAAGTGTTTATTAAAAATGTGGATTTTTGTAAGTTTTGTATAAGAAGAGTGTGATTTAGTGTACTTTTTTCTCTCATACATGTATTTTGTTACACACACTCAACTAGTTCTGTACGCACTTCTATGAAGGTGAAATTTAATTTTCTTGAAGCATAAAAATTAAATATGGAATCCTATAGATGAAATAAAAAAGGATGTATAACATTAAACTATTTGTGACATTTAACATTTATTAGCTAGAAAAACTGGCTGTAAATTCCGGAAATCTACTTTTCCTTCATAAACAGTATCAACATAATATATTGATGATTATCAAGTTACCGTTTTCACCGAATTAACAAGAAGTCTATCGATGTCATCTTCTTTTCCATTTCTTCATATTCAACTATACAAATGTTAAGATATCCAAATACTCAATAAAAATCTAACAATGATCACAGTTTAGTTTAATGGAATTAAGCCGGATGAATAAATGTGTTTGTTTCATGTTAAGACGAGTATAAATCTCTGAATTTTTCATATATTTAACAACGTGCTTGAATGAAAGGATATGGAGTAAATGCACATGAGATAAAGTCTCTACAAATACATGGTAAAAAACAAGCAAAGGAACAACGCTTTTATTGTTGTTTTTTATCTTGAAGTCATAATGCCTTGCTTATACCTCATAGTAATTTCAAGACGGTCCCTAGCACCGATTAAAGCGGAATTTTTTTTTGCTAAATGTTGAAAAAAGCTACATCCATGTCTTTGCTGGTCATGGATGCCGGATTGTCAACAAACATTAATTAAACTGGCAAAGTGCTTTAAACTGTTTTGGTCTGTGGTAAGGGTTAAGGCACCTCTTTTAATCGATCTGTTTCTCCACTCATATGAGGCTGAATTCATCGAAAGGCTTCTTCAAAATAAAGAAAAAAAAACTGGCCCTGTCCTATTATCTTAGCTTCTGTTATATAAATGACATCATTTTATCACTAACCAACCGTCCCTTTGGCGATTTGAGATGGTCTAAAAAGCTACTTCGAAAAGCCTATTCTACGAGCGGAGTGAATCAGATGTGGATTCTTAAAAATTCCAAAGATTTCCTAGAATTGCTCTTCTCAAACAGTCTCACATACTGCAATAGCCTTCAAACGTTTGATTTTGTAAGAAAAAAACCTTCCACATAACAAACTTACAACAGAAATTTCCTATCTGATACATCAATGTGTTTGTACCAAAAACGGAGAACACAGGTATTCCTATTTGGCAATAAGAAAAGATAAAACATATTTTGTAAAGAACCTCACTGAGTCAAACAAGAAATACCCTGAAAATGACGTGATAAAGATGCTTGAATTTTTTATCAACAACATTTTTGTTGCATGTGGAGGCCGCGTTTTTCAACAGACAATAGGGATTCCTTTGGGAACAAATTGTGCTCCACTTTTAGCTGACCTTTCCTTTTTTCGTATGAAGCAAAGTTTTTACAAGGGCTAATGCAACAGAAGCAAAAACAATTAATTCAGAATTTTAATTTCAGCTTCAGATATATAGACGATGTACTTTCTGTTAATAACCCAATAATTAAAGAATATTTACATCTAATCTACCCCAATGAATCTGATATTAAAGAGACAACCTGTACACCCAATTCTGCTCCCTACCTTGCCCTTTTGTTATACATTGACGAACATGGATGCCTGAAACAAACGTGATGATTTTGACTTCCCAATCGTGAACATTCTCTATTTCAGCAGCAATATACCTACAACAATCGTTACTGTAGAGCTTATAGTTCATACAATGACTTTGTAGAAAGAGAAAAAGCACTGTCAAAAAAAACTGCTGAGTAAGGGATAGGTTAATCCGTTGTTACTTTCGTCCATTCAGAAATTCTATGGCCGTCACCACGACATCATAGATACACATGAAAAGTCAGTGTCACAATTGAAAACGGATAGTTTTAGCTAGATTCAAGGCTTCCCGGATTTGACAAAACCGATTTCCACTCTTCCCTGGATCGACCCACTGACAGTATGACGGGTGCTGTATACAGAGCAGGACCTGCGTACCCATTTGGAACACCTGATGTCACTCTGTTTTTTTTAGAGTTCACACTGTAAGTGCTATAGTTTTTTGTGCTGTATTTGTAGTGTTCGTGTGTTCTGTGGAATGTATTGTCTTTGGTCTCTCGTCTTCTGGTGTTCTTGCTTTTGCCTTGTCTCTGGACTTTGCTTTATGTAATATTGAGCTTTGTTCATTCGGTATTCTACTGTCGTTGTTTTTCTTCCTCTTATCGATCCAAAATAGCTCTTAATTAAGGATACTACAGATACTTCCACATCGGCCTCTTTCCTTGAATTTCATATTGAAATTGACAACATAGGTACCCTACAAACTAGGCTGTATGACAAAAGCGATGAATTCACTTTTACAATAGTCAACTTCCCTTTTCTTTGTAGCAACATTCCAAAAGCAACGGCATATGTAGTTTACATCTCCCAACTCAATCGGTACTCAAGGGCCTGTGTTCGATGCAGCGACTACCTTGATAGAGCTAAGTTGCTTACAAATAGGCTACTTAAGCAAGGGTATGTTACCCGTAACATGAAGTCACTACTAAAGAAGTTTTACGGTCGACATTACGATCTTGAGGACCGCTATTGGATATCTGTTTCCCAGATGACAACATATCTTTCTCTGTCACTAAATATGAAAAAGAAAGGAAATGGGGTAAATGTCAAGGAGACAACATCCCATATCCAGGTTGAAACGACCCAAAACAAAGCATCTAGGGTCACCGTACGGTCTCCAACACAGTGAGGAACCTCACACCATAAAGTAAGCCCTAAATGACCCCAAAAAGGTAAAAAAGTGAATAAATCAATGGAAACAAACCACATCCAATAACCCAAATAGCAAGAAATTAAAATTTTATAAGAAGACAAGGACAATCCAATGACCAACATATTCCTGACTTGGGACAGGCGCAAAAATTGCGGTGGGGTTAAACTCGTTTTCTTGGATCCAAACCCTCCCCCTATGTGTGGTGAATGGCTAAAAAATAAATAATCTAGTTCGATTCTAATATATTTAACAAGAGTTTGAAACATTCGAAACGGCTCTTAGAGAGCAATATTGGGTGTTGAACTAGAATTGAAATATGTCGGAAAACTGCATACAAACACACATACATGGACATAGAGAAATCTATATTCGTTGTTCTATTAATACAAATGGCTCTTAAGCTTATGAATCAATATATATAATATGTTATAAAACATATAAAATACGGATATTTTGAATTCGAAGCGGGTATAAGTGTGAGCTGGTTGTATTTCTGATTTATATGACTGCTTAGTTATGTTATTTTTGAAGCAAAATAGAAAAGAAAAAGAACAAAACTCATATTTATAATTTTATAACGTTAAAAATAAAAAAAAACAAGATGTGTTTTGTGAAACACTTATGCCCCCGAGTAGAAGTAAAGAAGAAACATTTAGCAACTTTGAACAATGAATGTCTTTCTGACAAAATAATTTGTAGAAATAAATTCTGGTATCAACTGAATAGTTTAATCTTTTTTACAAAAAAATCTATAGATATCAAGCACATTTCATCATAAATGAGTTTAACTTCTATATGTATAAAATCAAACAAAATCTAATTTCATTTTTCTGGTGAAATTGTACCAGACAGTCACATGCCAAGGTCAAGGTCACGAGGTCAAATATTCTGGTACCAACTGAAAGGTCTCTCCACAAGGAATACACATGCAAATTATGAAAGCCATATCACTTACCATTCAAAAGATATGCTCAATGTTAAAGTTTTTATGCAGTTGTTCACAGGCCAAGGTCAAGGTCACAAGGTCAACTATTCTAGTACCAATTGGAAGGTCTTGCCACAAGGAATGCACATGCAAAATATGAAAGCCGTATCACTTACCATTCAAAAGATATACCCAATGTTAAAGTCTATTATTTTTTTCAAAAAGTCCATCACATGTCAAGGTCACCAGGTCCAAAATTTTGGTATCGTTTGAACGGTCTTGCCACAAGGAATACACATGCAAAATATGAGAGCCCTATCACTTACCATTCAAAAGATAAACCCAATGTTTAAAGTTTTTTTGTGGACAAACAGACAGACAGACCAAAAACTATATGCCCCCGAATCTTCGATTCACGGGGGCATAAAAAGTATATATAAATCGTAGAGCATGATATGCAGCATAGATAAGATTTCATAACAACAACACATTCGTTGCTAGGTTACGGTTATGTCAGTTTCAGTTACGAGTCTTAAGGTAGATCGACATTAATACAAGTCGCATTCAATTGGCGCATTTGCGAAAACAAGTACGATGCGGAATTGACTGGATTTTCAAGCCGATATATTTCTTATTTGGCCTTTTCATTGTGACGTCATAATAGATTGACATACACTTTTCCGCGAATTAGCTCCCTTTTACCAAAAATATTGTTTGTTTCGAAAACTATATAAAATATTCTCTTAATCAAACGGTGACATATAGATTTTTTCAGCTCAACTTATAGCTGAAATTTACACCTCTGAAATGTCAAAATACTTAAAAAGTCTATCTGATGTTTATTACGTATGAAATCAAAACAATAAGCATGTTCTCAATGTTCCCTATATATTCTTTGTAAATGTTGCAGAAAAATACTGAATTTGGCCCGATTTTCAAAGTATGATTACAGGAAAAGATGATCGGTGACATATCATTTTTATTTTATTTTTTGAACAAATGGGCTAAGAACTCCAAAATACCTTAAAATAAAAAAATTCTGTCTGACATTTTTATTAGGCTCGAACTACCTTAAATTTAGTAACTGTTGTAAATTTCTATTATTGTCATAATATTTGATGTGGATTTTTGGGCGATTCATTATTTAAAACCCTATTTACATAAAATAAAATTAATATTGAGTGAATAAAATTTGAAAATGACCATTACGTATGTCCTTTTGTAAAAAGAAATATACGCATGTGCTAAAAAATATTGTTGGAATTAGAATATAGCTTTGTTTCCAAAGCGAAAGAAGAGAGTCATATTAGAATTTTTGTTAAACTACAAGGTGTAAGTATAAAATTTAGAATGATGTTTCCGAGTTTTTTTTTTAAACTTCAAGGTGCAAGTATAAAATTTACAATAATATTTTCGAGTTTTTTTTTTACTTCAAGGTGCAAGTACAAAATTATTTATTATGATGCTTCAATGGTGTTTTTAACTTCAAGGCACAAGTCTAAATTGATATTGTATTTTGAATTTCAATTTCATTTAGGTATATTTCTCAAATAATTAAATACCGAAGTTACTATAAATTTAGAGGATTGTCCAAAGAAAAAACACAATTATGTACAACAAAAATGAAATTGAAGGACTTGGCTAGTTTTTCATTCTTTTTTCTGAACTCTCCTTAGTATGGTCTCGGCTTCATACCAATAATGTTATAAATCGGCTTAAGGTAGATCGACACCAATACACGGAATATTCCTGTATTGGCCTATTCACTGTGACGTCATAATAGATTGACATACACTTTCCCGCGAATTAACTCCCTTTTCCCGTAAATATTGTCTATTTCGTAAACTATATAAACATCTCTCTTAATCGAACGGTGACATATAGATTTTTTCAGCGTAACAGATAGCTTAAGTGTACATCTCTGAAATGTCAAAAAATAAAAAAAAAATCTATCTGATATTTATTTTATATGAAAGATAAACAATAAGCATGTTATCACAGTTCCCTATATATTCTTTGTAAATATTGCTAAAAAATACTGAATTTGGCCTGATTTTCAAAGCCTGATAACGGGAAAAGATGATCGGTGACATATCATTTTTATTTTATTTTTTGAATATATAGGTTAAGACCTACAAAATATCTTAAAAGAAAAAAATTCTGTCTGAAATTTTTATGAGGATCGAACTACCTTAAAGTGGTACAAAATTAATCCCAATATTTTTAAGTGTTGTCTACTGCAACACTTTTTCTCGAACTCCGACAAATATATTGTCTTTTGAAAATTCCAGCATTGCGACATCTCCACTTATACTTTGTTTTGGAACCAGTGTGATGTTTACCAAAATAAGTCCAATCTTAACCTGAATCCTAACATGAATATCTGTTTTTTTATCCTTTCCACTACAACAACACTGATGTTTTAAATCTGTGATTACCGATCTAGTTGAATAAGTGCAGACAAACCCTGCTGCAGATGTAAAATTCACTTAAAGATAGATTTTTTTTTTTTTGAGCATGCGCTAACTTGAATGGCAGGCTAAAACCACCTCCGCTTCTGATGGATAACGCCAAAACTTACTTATCATTTTACTAGGAAACAGCCCCGATACCTAAAATATGGTTTGCTTACTACAAACATTATTGTGAACATCATCCAAGTAGTTATACTTCAAACCACAAATGACCGATCAACACGACTCGATAAACAATATGGCGGCCCCCATAACCCAAACCATCGACGAAAGGCTTGTTTGCTCTCAGCCAAATCCTAGTACTACTACTAGTGATACTGATATACCTGTAACTAATACCAAAACTAGTGGTAAGCGTGGGCATCCTGAAAGTCCTGATGCATTGCCAGCAAGCATCAAACAATCCAGTCGCCAAACAAGACGCCGGCGATCAACTGAAGATCTTACGCTGATTGTAAACAAAAAGGGTACCCTTAAGAAAAACATTGCTACCCAACTGATTGACGCTTTAACCAGTGGGGAAGTATTAAATACCTTAATACCTATATTATCTGATAAACTTAGCGAAATAATAGAAACACAAATCCAAGATGCTTTTGACAATGAAGTAAAGCCCCTGAAACAAAAAGTTGAAAGTCATCAAGAAACCATCAATACAATAATACAAAAGAGTGTGAACAATCAATTAAATTAGCCTCACTAGAAACAAAGGTACAACATCAGCGGGATACACTCCGAGAATATGATGCCGAGATTGAGAGTCTACACAATAAAGTAGTTTTGCTAGAATCTAGAGTTGAAAATCAGGAGCAGTATTCCAGACGAACGAGTCTCCGCCTCCACAACATTCAAG
>MJUU01069334.1:5136-32888 GCA_002080025.1 Modiolus philippinarum | reverse complement strand
AGATAGTTACAGTGAAATTTTACTTACCCATCTGCGGTCTACATTTCTCGTCATCTCTCTAAGTTTACTCTATTGCTTAAATCCTAAACTAAATATCGTTTTTCTGTTGTTTGTATTACACTTATCTTTTAATTATGGGGGATGTTGAAACTAATCCAGGCCCCGAAGTATATAATCCTTTGAATTCAGACAATTCAATCTCCATATGTAATATAAATATTAGAAGTATTAGAAATAAACTAGAATTTCTCAATAACTTCGCTGATGAATTCGACATAGTAACTGTAACTGAAACACATCTTAATGCACTAATTGATGATAACGCAGTTTTGATGGACTCCTTTTCCACAAATATCATAAGAAGAGATCGTGTAACTGGCAATTTCGGTGGCTTAATTATTTATTCAAAATATATCTGTTGTCCGTCAGCCCCAGCTAGAAACGGCCATGGACGAATCTATATGGGTACAAGTTCGGGGTAAGGGTCAAACGTTTTTATTGTGTTGCACCTATCGACCTGAATGGACAGATGGACAATATTGGACACGACTAAATCATGCAATCAGCCTTGGCTATCAAATAAATAATAATATAGTACTGACGGGAGACCTGAATTCTGACTTGTTTAACTTAAATAATAATAAACTTATAGACACAATGAATCTATTCAATTTGACTAACGTTATTGATAAACCTACAAGAGTGACGGACCACAGCAGTACTTTACTAGACCCTATTATCATTACAGATACTCTTCAGTATCATTATTCAGATGTTTTGAAAGTAAGGTCAGATATAAGTGATCATGATGCTTCAGTTATATTCAAAGAATGTCCACAATCTGAAGCGAAATCTTTTCAGAGAGAAATATGGTTATATAATCAGGCCGATACAAATAAATTTTCTGAAAAATTAGATACGACAGACTGGAATGAACTCCTTTGTAACGACGAGGATGTCGACGAAATGTGTAAGACATTTACCGAGACATTTCTTGGCATTGCAAGGGAGTGCATTCCAACAAAGACTGTTACAATACGGAATACTGACCGACCTTGGTTTAATAACGAAATTAGGAAGGAAATTAGAAAAAGAGACCGTTTTCGTAAAACTGCAATGAAATCTGGCAGACAAACGGATATTAATAAATATAAGCAACAGAGAAATAGAGTTAACAACTTTAAAAAAATAGCCAAAGAAAATTTTGAAAAAAATTTAGACAATATTATCCTTGAAAATATTTCAAAACCGAAAACATATTGGAAAATTATGAAGATGTTAATAAAATCGAACAAAGGTTGTAATTGTATACCTCCTCTTCAAAACATAATTCAAGACTCGGAATTTGAAGATGTAGTTTATAGAGATGACGAGAAATGTAACCTATTAAACAAATATTTTTGTTCAATTTCATCATTGGAAGACGCAAATGTACAACTTCCCGATTTTCCCCAAAGAACAAACGATTTACTTAGTAATTTTGTTATTTCTGCGAACGAGATAAGTGACGTTATAAAAATATTGGATCCGAATAAAGCATCGGGTCCAGACATGATTAGCCACAAAATGTTGAAAATATCTCCGGAAAAAATAGCAATTCCTCTTCAAATAATTTTTAATAAATCAATTCAGCAATTTAAATATGATTGCAAATGTAATATCCATCTTCAAGAAAGGTGACAATTCATTGCCATCAAATTATCGACCCATATCTCTTATTAGCTGTGTAGGAAAAATAATGGAAAGAGTTGTTTACAAATATGTTTATAACCATTTACATATGAATGATTTAATTTATGAGTATCAGTCAGGTTTTTTACCCAAATTCTCTACTGTTCATCAGTTATTGGAAATGTATAATTGTATACTAAATTCTCTAGAAAAGAAAGAAATTAATTGCTTTGTATTTTGTGATTTTTCCAAAGCTTTTGATAAAGTTTGGCATAGGGGGTTATTACATAAAATGAAATCTTACGGAGTTGAAGGAAATTGATTAGGATGGTTTAAAAGTTATCTTAGTAACCGACAGCAAAAAGTAGTAATTAAGGATTCAACTTCCCAACTTTGTAATCTTTCAGCAGGGGTACCTCAAGGGTCAGTCCTCGGCCCTTTACTATTTATAATTTATATCAATGATATTGCCCAAAATCTTATATCTTTAGGAAGACTTTTTGCAGATGACACGTCGTTCAATTATTCAAGTCATGATCAATCACAGATTAAAACTGCAATTGATCATGACTTGAAGGAGTTGGATAATTGGTCAAAAAAATGGCTGATGTCATTTAATCCGGAAAAAACAGAAATATTACTATTTTCGAACACTGAAACCCCTCAACTTCATTTCACTCTAAATGGAAAGGATATTCCAATTATGAATAGCCACAAGCACTTGGGAATTACATTTACCAGTGACGCAAAATGGAACTTACATGTTGAAAATATATTATCAAGTATATCTAGACATTTAAATGTACTTCGTAAATTAAAATTAAGGCTCACTAGGAAAAATTTGGAGAAATTATATATTATTTACATTAGGCCAATTTTCGAATATGCTTGTGAGGTTTGGGACAATTGTGGGGAGGTTAATTCTCATAAGCTGGAACAACTTCAACTAGAGGCAGCTAGAATTGTAACTGGTCTTCCGATATTCACAAGTGTTTCTTTAATTTATAATGAATTAGGTTGGGAAACTTTGGCAGAAAGAAGAAAAAGAAGAAAATTGCTAGTCTTTTATAATATTTGTCATAACAATGCTCCTAAATATCTTTGCGATCTTATTCCACCGAAAATACAAAGTACCACCGTTTATCCTTTAAGAAATGGAGAGGACATTATTTTACCATTTTGTAGATTGTCTGTAACTTATGAGTCATTTATTCCATCAACCATACGTAAATGGAATAACTTGGATTTATCAACAAGAAATGTAGACTCTATTTCGAAATTTAAAATTGAGTTGAGGAAGAAAAATAATACTTCCACAGTACCCATTTATTACGGTTACGGTCCCCGAAAACTTAATATCATACTGACCCAACTTCGATGCCATGCTTCTTTCCTAAATTATGACTTATACAGAGTCAATATTATATGTAATCCTGCATGTCGATGTGGTGCTATTCGCGAAGATTCTTACCACTTCTTTTTTGAATGTCCAAACTACACTCGTACTAGACATAATCCTTTGCAAAATCTCAGATGGCTACCTAATGATTGTTTCGTAAATCTTAAACTTTTGACCTGTGGTAGTCCAACTCTAAATGATGTCCAAAATGAACAAATTTTCAAGCACGTCTACGAATATATTAAAAAAACTGAAAGATTTTTATTAGTGTAACTCCCCAGTACAGTACATACACATCATCAACCAATCCATTCCGTTAATTCATTGATCTTTTAATCTCTCTTTGTCTTTAATTTGTCTTTCTGTTTCATTTCAGCCTATACATAGACGAACTGATTATTATATTAACATGCTCTATTATTGTAATTATTGTATATTGTATATGGGAGAAGACTTTTATAAGTTGGAAAAACTTGTGTCTGATCCCTTTTGCATTTTGTGAGCAAAATAAATAAGTTTAAACTAAAAAAAGATAGATATTCTGACATTTTTTACAGTTTTTGAGAATCCTCACCCGATTTATCACACTTGTAAACTTTATCACAATATATCTTTATGAACATCTTTGACAGCAGTAAGCCATTGAAGTTAGGAGCTTAAAAGGGTGCATTTGTCAGAACCAGCAATGTATATGTATTTGTAACGGTATTTATGAATCTTAGGTACCCAGTAAATACAAAGCAAATTTGTTTGCCTCAAATTACATTGATACCAAAGGAAGGCACTGTTTAGTTATTTTCTAGTTTTTGCACAGAGTTTGTACGTCGCGTTACAAAATAGATTTCAATAACCATTTTCTTCACTTAACGGAAACATATTGCCTGTTGAATAGAGATGTGTTGTTTTTTGCCTGGTCAGTTGATATAATTATTATAGAGAAGGGGCAGTTTATGTATTACATTAATTTTAAAAGACGGGGTCGAATGTCGCGTCATTCGAGCTATTTTCTCTCTCTGTTCTCTATCAACATTTTTTACAACTCTTCTCCTTCTAAACATTCTGCAGGAACATAAGTAGTAGAAATGGCAATTTTAAAGAAAAAGTAAATTTCCAATTACTTATTTGTCTCGTTATTTTCAACAATACCGAAAAATGACATTCTCAACAGTGAATTTCTTGCTATAGCAGTAAGAGATAATAGGAATAACCCGTGTTTTACCTAGCTTAGCTACACAAGTGTCATTATAAAGATTGATGCTGAGGATCACACATGCAAAACAATATCACTCTCTAAGCTCATGACTTCATTTACTACC
Organism: Modiolus philippinarum; assembly: GCA_002080025.1. Classification (NCBI taxonomy): domain Eukaryota; kingdom Metazoa; phylum Mollusca; class Bivalvia; order Mytilida; family Modiolidae; genus Modiolus; species Modiolus philippinarum. The sequence continues at coordinate 28,502 of MJUU01069334.1, read as the reverse complement.
CTAATTAAAGATAACCTCAAAATATTCTGTGATAAAAATATTCAGCAAACTTTGTTCTCTCATATTTTTTTAATATACATGCCAGTTTCAGTTCATGATTTATTTCGAGACAGTTCTTGTAAATTGCATATGCAGTTTATTATCAATTGTCTGTGACCTTATCGGTCTTTCTGTTCCTAATGTGCAACCAATCTAGCAATTTTATTAATCTATATTTGGTGTGATATAACTGACCTATACCTATATCTCCAGAACAACATGTATTGTAAAAAAAAATTGGAAGACTTGCTTCTTTGAACTAATCCTCAGCAATCACATCCTTTTGAATTGTCTAACAACACTATTATATACAAATTTGTAATGGCCCGGGTAGGTTTTACCTTGATCTGTTGATGAAAATAGGAACTATATGTAATTTATTTAGTCAATGAAAAAAGTATGAACTTTATGAAGTTAATTAAAACTTACACCATTAAAAGAATAAGTATTGCTTCTGTATAATTTAAAGGAAATTTATATCTCTTAAATTTATTGAAAACTTAATATTGAGTCCATTTGTTATACGCCATACTTACTGAAGATAGAACCACCCCAGGCCATTACAGATTGATATACAATAGTATTGTTAGACAATTAAAAAAAACCTGATTGTTTAGGTTTATTTCACAATAGCAAGTCTCCAAAAACTTATATATATGTTGTTCTGGTACTATACAGGCAGGGAAGTAGTTCACAAAATTTGTCTCCCCTGTAAATGTGCCACAAGATGTGTAATGACAAAGCCACGGTAAAAAAATCTAATTTCAAATATTTGCGGTATTTTTTTACATTTCACTTACTATGTGTCTTACGCTGCAACAATCGCTGTATTGTACAGATATATGAGAAATATACAAATGTCGTTAATTAATTCATAAAACATTGTTTTAAAACCAATTCTATCTGATGGTCAAAACTGTGTGATAATAAAGAAAAAATCTAGCCACCCTCAAAGGGCATGGGCGGAAACAAAATTTAGGAGTATTATTGAATATATAATTATGCATCGTATAAACCATATGAAATTGATTTCTGAATATGGCCTTTTTCAGGATCCACTTTTTTTCAAGTTTTTAAGTAGGGAGAAAATGGACTTTTCATTATATTTTTAGCTCGCGAGTGATTTGTACTCACTGTGAAATAAATATATGGGGCAACTAAAGGGGCAGGTATTACTTTAAGTATTTCCACTTCGTTAAATTTCAAGATTTCGGACACGTGTTAATTAGTATTTAAGGTGTAATATAAGGGTGGTAACTTAGAGAGATTTGTTGACCGTTTCCTATTTATACAAATTTGATTCCCGAAAGAAACCTCAGAAAGAATGCAAAGGAGATAAAAATTCGATCGTGTTGAACTTTTATTCTGGAGAAACGCTACAAAGGGCGGTTATAAAAATTTGCACATGGAATTACAGGGATATTGGCAATCCGTATTCAAAATTTGGTCAAAATCTAAAGATGGCCTTTTTTGGGATCCACTTTGAAAGACAGACACTAACTTGATCTTTTATACCGATTTGTGTATCGTATATGCATCTATACGTTCACCTGCGGTAATCTACGTTGTTTTCATATAAATTCAAAATATAGGAATGAAAAATATTAGTATTTTTTTCATTGGAAATCACTTTTATAATTATGCATCTATGGTAAACAATCCAAAAAGTAACATTTTTACCTCATTTAAACGAGAGCTCAATTTCTATTGTTCTATTTCAACCACTTCCCCGCCTGTATAGGTATATGTCAGTTTTATTGCACCTATAGATTTATGAAATTGCTAGATTGGTTGCACAATAGGAACAAGAAGACCATATTGTTTTATGTATTCAACGTCATTGTTTTCTGTGTCCTCGTTTTGGCCATGTCTTTGGACTACGATTTTTGTAAATTCCATCCCTTTGTTCTTTCGGTATTCTACTGTCGTTGTCTCAAGGTCATAGACAATGAACAAAACTGTATAGAGTATATACATACATTCACCGATTAGAACCTGAACTTCATGTACAGTGAATGCACAAATAATTCTATGAACAAGCTGCATTTTCAGGAAAACTCGACCTCTTTTATCTACAACGGGTGTCTGTCTGCATTGACAGTTCTTGGGGACGTTAAACTTTCATATATCTCTTTTATGGTCATATGCAGAAACTAAATTTAAGTAACTTCGGTATTTTGTTATTTGTTACCACTGGGTCGATGCCACTGCTGGTTGACTGTTAGTCCCCCAGGGAATTCCCCAGCCCAGTAGTCAGTACTTCGGTGCTGACCCGAAAACCGCTCTTATTTGATTCTTGCAATATCTAAATTTTTGTACATTTTATTGGAAACTGAGGAGTATCTCCCTCATCTCCTCTGTCCTCAGCTGATTATTGGATTCCATTTAGATCATGTTTGTTTATTTGTTCTCTATCAGTTTTTAAATATCTTTGAGTTTATGGTCTTCCAAATGCTTAGATTTGATCTGCACTGAAGAGACATAAGTTGTCGAAATGGCTGCATGCAGAAACTAAATTTAAGTAACTTTGGTATTTTGATAATAGTTTTTATGGTAATTGGAAAAACGGTCTGTTTATTTTTGAACTTAATACCAAGTCATATACACCTTATCGATTGACTATATATAATACAGAAACAAAATATTTGTGAAAAAAACATTGTTTTATATCTGAATAAAACTATACTCATAATATGTCATCTCTTACTACACAAATCAGAAACATCAGATATTATATATTATCACCGGCAATAGAGCTAACATCTTTCAATTCTAGTGAATTGGCTACTATGTATTGATTATCATCGGCTAAAGAGCTAACATCGTGAGTTAGGCGAAGCCGCACCGTATAATAGATTTCTACTTGTAGCCTAACTCACAATGTTAGCTCTTTAGCCGATGATAATTTTTTTGTCTTCTGTGTACAGTTTCCATCAAAGCTCCGATGGAGCTGAATCTCGAAGCCCTGAAATTCTACATGTGGCAAAACTTCGTAGTCATCCAAAGAACTACTGCATACGTCTGCATGTATTAAGTTATAGTCCGTAATACGTGAAAATAATCGGATTGTGTGATTTCGCATGTTGATTTCATTGCTATTATATATTATCAAGCGCATTTGGCCACATATTTAGATTTTAAAGGCGTGAAAACTTCTTAAAAGGCGACCGCAAAGCGAGAGCCTTTTAAGAAGTTTTCAGTCTTTAAAATCGCTGTAACTGGCCAAATTGCGCTTGATAATTAATTTGTGCGAAAATTCGAACGAACAAATAGCACTGTTTGTATTTTGAATGCTACGAAACATTTACTACACTATTTTAAGAATACACACTACAACGACTCGTTATTGATTTTTTGTAACTATGAATGGGGACATGTTTGACCTAAATAAATAATTTAAATGATAATTATAGAACACCAATCCCTGAATCTATTAAGCACTAACTGATACTCAAAACAATAAATACGTTACTGACTTTGAAAATTTATAAACGTAATGTAATAAACTCAATGTTATAATACTAAATTAATCGCGCTTCTGGACACGTGTACTTATATGTAAACTTTAAATATAGATCGCTTCAGCTGTGTGAATACACATCTGACGTGTTTATCGTATGTTTCATTTTAAACCAATAAAAACATCTTATAAAGGTCAATGGGCGTGTTTTCCCATCAGATATAAAGACAGCCATTCATTTTCTATAAGCAACGAGTAAAAAACGAGTACTTTGATTAACATGCATATTGTTTTCAGTTTAATAAATGAAGAAATATAACTTAAATACTAAATGTATCCGATTTTGAAAGGAACTTGCGCACTATATTTTATTGGAAGCACGAAGATCATCTTTTAGAGCTGTTAATAGGCTTGAAGCCTCATGCGGGGCATGCACGTGATTTTTTCTTGCCATATCAATATCTCTCCAGCCATTTCATGCCTTGGAGATAACAAGTATTTTGTTCTATTAAAGATTATACCACGATTTAATGTGTCACACGTATAAATGTAAGCGTGCTAGAAATAGCCATTTATACATAGATCCGAACATCCGGGTACTTTTTACCTGTGTAGACTTTTGAGGGGTGAAACAATCGGATGCAAAAATTTTTAAATTGAAATTATTTATTTGTCATTCAACCAGTTTTGGTGAAATTTGAAATATATATTTGGAACCCTACCATAAATAACATATCGAAATTTCATAACGATATCTTTAACAACGAGGGAGTTATAGCGGTTTGAAGATTGTGTATTGGAAAAATTCAAATTGCATTTATTTCTTTATTTTTCAATAGTTTTTCATGAAATTCGGAGTATATTTTTGGAACTCTACCATAAATAAAATATCGAAATTTCATAACGATATCTTAAACAACAACGGAGTTATGGCAGTTTGAAAATTGTGTATTGGAAAAATTCAAATTGCATTTATTTCTTTATTTTTCAACATTTTTTCATGAAATTTGGATTATATATTTGGAACACTATTATTAATAACACATCTAAATTTTATAACAATATCTTTAACAACAAGGAAGTTATAGCAGTTTGAAATTTCCAGACCTCGTAAGCTGCACCTAGCAATACAATCCTTGTGGGTAGCGACAAAACTATGTATTGATTTTATGTAAAGATTGATTCAACACTATAAGGTGCTGCACAAATACGTACGAGAAATATAATGTCGTTTTACAACGAACGAGAATTTCCCGTGCACTTTTTTGTTTAAATGTCGCGCGGAAACACGGTAGTTTGTAAGAATTGTATGAACCAATCACCGTTTACAAAAACCTCTACACAGAAGACAAAGAGATATAAATAGATCAATACACAATTACCCAGGTGATGTTATAGCTATGGAGGAGTGTCTTCAATACTTACTCGACGTGTTTGTTTTGTTATAAATATTTTTGATAAATATGTTTGTCACGTTTATGTAAGGTAGTTATTGTTTATGTTTGATTTTCAACTCGTGAGGGTCAATCTTTGACGTAAATATACTTTATTTATTTATTTATATCAAGAATTGGTTGTAAGGGGGCCGTATCTTCGATCGAAAACCCACGTGTTTGCGCTTTTCATTCCCGCGTGAAAAATGTAGTTTGTCATTCTTGAATGAACCAATCAGCGATTACAAAAAAGGCTTCATAGAAGACAACAACTCTTAGACTACCAATATGTGTTTGTCCCATAAAAGGATAACAAATTTATTCAGCTTGCAAAATCAACAAAGCCCTCAGCTAACAGACAACTTGTAGACAAATTCTTTATCAAACTACTTTTTTTCTGACACATTCAAAGGCTGATTGTCATGCAGTTGCTAGGGCATCTACTTATTTATTGCCTCTTCGTCGATGCATCTGCGATTGGACTGTAAGTCCCCGAGGGTATTCACCGGTTCAGTAATCAGTCTACGATACAGACCAAAAACCGATTTGTTTCTGAAACTTGAAATATCTTTATCTTAGCTGAACGTGGATTTAAATTTAGATCCTATTATTATTATTTTTATTATTTTGTTTGCTTTATATAACTTTCGGTTTTATGGTTTTCTGAATGTTTTTGATTGATCTGCACTGAAGAGTCATATTTTTCCAAAACGGCCATCTGCAGAAACTAAAATTACAGCTACTTAGGTTTTTGGTCATTTGATTGAAATAAATCGCTCCATTTAAATACTTGGTGACAGTTATGGAGGTAACAGTACAATGGTACATGTAGCGTTCAGATTTAGCTTCTGTGGTACTAGTGTACATCAATACTAATTAACCTAATTCCTAAAAAAAACAGAGGGTTTGAGAAGGGTACAATCTGCATTATCACTATTATACTTTAAATGAACCTATTCAACAAAACAGCTATAACACCAAATAATTTTTTAGACATTATTGATACTAAAACTTCATTTCCAAAATATGGAATGAACTGAGTTTGTTACAACAATCACATACCATCACAAGAGGCTCTCAAGAGCCTGTATCGTTCAACTGGACTTTTGCTGACATTGAGAGATGAATGGCATTCAAAATAGGGTTCAATCTTAAAAATGTGTTCGCTACCGGAGGCCAACTTGGATCGGATGCAGGTATTTTGAAGGAAGCCATCCAAGGATTTTTCAGATCAAGATTAGTCCCCCTTGGATTAGTGGTTTCAGAGACCAAATTCTTTTTAATGGAATCCAATATAAACTATGTTTCCTGGGTGTCGATTTCGAATGAGTAATGGATCTACAAGATATCTTTTCTGTTGGGGACCATTTAAGGACCATTGTGACTAAGTTTGGTTCTAATTGGACTACCTGTTTCTGAGAAAAAATCTTTGAATGTGTTTTCCAAGGAGTCAAATGTCAAACTATGTTACTGATGGCAGCCCTGTTTGATGACGCGTAGACCATTAGAAGGTGCTATCAAAGTACCTTTGTGACTAAGTTCGATTCTAATTGGACAAAACATCTTTGAATTTGTTTTCAATTTCGACCTATTTCAGGCTATTTTAAAAACATAATTTGGGCATAATTTCCCCTAATTACCTAGGCAATAAATATTCCTTATATAATAACACTACAATGCTACTTTCAAAAATTATTTGAGCAGGGTTTCTTTCTTCTTATTAACGAATTCATACATATAAAAAAGGAAAACATAAAATTTAGCAGAATACTTTTTTCTAAAACTTCGGTTTTCTTATTTCGTTTCCATGGCAACGGTAAGCTCCACCATAAATTACAACTCATATCAGACAACCAAGAATTTTTGGTGAAAATAAAACACTTAGAGTCTCCTTTCAAGCAAAATTTGGAAAAGGGGTCCCTCTTATAGTCTAGTTAAAACATATTGCTGAAATCATAAAAAAATGAAGCATGCTTCTTTTTTCTAATATATCAGTTTCCTGGTCTGGTTTCTATGGCAACCGAGAGCTTCCCATCCATAACAACCAATGTCAGACAACAATTTAAAAAAATGGACAGGGATTCCCTATATTATCTAGGTAATATATTTTGCCGAAATCAAAACATTCAGAGTTCCCTTTTCAAACGAAGAAAAACTATGCCAGGAGTTCCATTATAATCTAGTTTATATATATTGCCGAAATCGTAAAAAGAAATATAGCATAATATTGTTTTTAGTTTGGTTTCCATGGCAACTGAAAGCTCCAATATCCATTACAAATCGTATCAGGCCACAATTCAAAAACATGGAATGGACCATCTAAAGACATTGTTACTGAGTTTGATTCTTATTGGACAAGTAGTTTCTGAGAAGATCTTTGAAGCTGTTTTCAATAGGGTCCAATGTTAAAAACTATCTTCCGCGATGGAGATTATTTTTAATGATGTACGATCTACCATTTTTTGAAAGGAACCATCTAACGGCCATTGTAACTGAGTTTGGTTCTGATTGGATTAGATATTTCTGAGTAAAAAAAACTTTGAATATGTTTTCCATAGGGTCAAATGTTAAAATATGTTGCCTGCTGGCGGCTATCTTGGATGAAGTACGGACCTGCCAGATACAAATTTTAAAGGAGACCAAAAGACTTTTGTAACCAAGATTGGTTTCAATTGACCAAGTGGTTTTCAGAGGAGAAGATCATTGAATGAAAAACAGACCAACGACGGACGCCGGACGCCAAGTGATGGTTAAAGCTCACCCTGGCATAGTCAGATGAACTAAAACTAGGTGAACTGTAAGTTGGCTTTTGTTTGATTGGTGTTGTAATAATAGAAAACCCGATAATTTAACATTATAATGAATTTGGTGGTAAATTTTATTAAAAAATATTTTTAGTGACCTCAGCCAGTCTGCATGCAAATGTCATGTCACCTATTTAACTTACAATCAATGCTGATTAGAACAGGGTATAGAATCATCATTTTTATGAAATGCATCTGCATTAAGTAAGAGTGAATCTTGCGTCCTCATTAATTTGAAAAATTGCGCTTGTTCTCAATGACATGAACTCCACAAATGTGTAAGCATTGTTAACTCGTATACATCTACTTCCATATAGCATTTCTAAATAGACGATGGATAGCAAGTGATGCAAATCAACAAAATATATATACAAACATATCATAAAAACATATAAAATTCTGATACTTTAATAATGTGTATATGTACAAAGCGTTGGATGGCCGAATGGCCGCAGCAAGTGGCTAGACCTGGCATAAGGCATCCTAGGGAAATCCAATAGCAAATGTATAATTACGCTGATGATAATACTGTTTCATATGCAGATGATAATCCAATTACACTAAAACAAGTACTGGAAAATGACAGTAAGTCGCTTATTAACTGGTTCTATATTAATAAAATGAAAGCAAATCCTGACAAGTTTCAGGCCATAGCTTTGGGTAAAAAGACCAATGATCTTAATTTAAATTTTGATTTAGGGGGTACAGTAATTGAATGTGAAAAAGAGGTAAAATTACTTGGTATTACTATTGATTTTATGTTAGATTTTAATAGTCAAATTGTGTAGAAAAGCTGCCAGACAATTGAATGTGCTAAAGCGCATTGGCCATCATTTAAACCGTTTAAGTAAAATTACGATTTATTACTCTTTTATATTGTCAAATTTCAGTCTTTGTCCACTTACATGGCACTTTCGTTCAGAGGGGAATACAGCTAAAATTGAGAAAATCCAAGAAAGAGCACTCCGGTTTATATATAATGATAAAAATTCCAGTTATGAAAAATTATTAGAGAAATCTTTGCTACCATCTTTGAAGATTATACGCCTGAGAACAGTTGCCTTGGAAACATTTAAGATTATGAATAAAAATAGTCCTGTTTTTTACAAGATCTTGTATCAAAGAAAAATAATATTTATAACTTCAGGTATACCAATACAGCAGAAATTCCAAGAGTACAATCTACAGGTATGGTCTGAAATCATTTAGATATTCAGCCCCTAAGATTTGGAATAGTCTTCCTGCTGAGTTGAGGAACCAATCAAACCTCAACCAGTTTAAGACCCTCATTAACACATGGACAGGTCCTTCCTGCTCATGTGTTATCTGTAAATCTTAGGGACTGAATATCTCTATTTGTATTTTGCTGCTTATGCTTATGCCTTCTCTGCTTATGCTCAAGTTTAGTGCTTTTCTGTTTGTACTTATTTTTTATATTTTTATGTGTTCATGTGTTTTGTGTGCTTAGCTAAATATGTGATTTGTGTGCATGCTTATGTCTTATTGTTTTATGTAACCTATGTGAGTGCTTGTTCTTAGTGCTTTTAGTATGTGATGTTTTTATGTGCTTAGTGACTCTGTTTTAAGTGTATTTGTGTTTTATCCTCATTATTTAACATTGTATGTATGCTTGTATGTTTTAATGTAATGATGTATTTGTTATTTATGTAAGTCGGTATAAAAGCTCTTTCAGAGCTTATGTTTCTTGTTATATGTATAATACCCGACTATAAATAAAAATTACTTACTTACTTACTTACTATGCCATAATTAATTATAAACCTATAATATAGTAATGTAATGGCTATTAAACCTTTTAATCATGACCTCACTTAAAATTAAAGTCCAAATATTTTTGACCTAACCTAATTTTAAATTGCAAATTATGTTGAGACAATTGTTTAGACCTGTTAACAGTTTAATTTCCACGTGGCGACTGAGCTTGCCGACCAGATGAAATTATTGCAACTCAGCATAATTCCGCGGCCGCAGTTTCATGTTGCAAAAAGGCTTGGCAGCAGGACATATCTAACAAATGATTCATATACAACACATGTACAAAGGGGAACAACTCAAATGATTTAAGTCAACAGTGTTACAATTTAAAAATACATTAATAGCTAACATCACCCGGGACATCATTCGCATACACAGTATAGGAACCTCTGCGCCTGAAATATCTGTCTTACGGTTCAATCTGTAGGCTGTAGAACGTTTTTACAGAAAAAAATGTGAAACAGCATACATGTCCTGTAAGTTTTTTTACATATCGTCTTTGACAAAGGAAACTTTTTAAGTTTAAGATTGATGTATCTGAAGATGATATTATTTATAAGTAACCTGTTGATTTCAAGCCAGTTTAAAAGTTTGTAATCAAAGGTGAAATAAACAGTCATAAAACACAAATAGAGCTATTTCTTTGCTCATGTGTGCGTGTCTGTCTTTATATTCATATAGTTAGTATATTGTATTATTTACTGCATATACAAAGCCAGATAATCATATGTACTTTCTTTTTGATGGCGAAAATATCATTTTAATAAAATTGTCAACTGTATACTGTTTACGGTAGTACAGTAGGTCTGATTACTGTTTTATCAAGAACATTGTAGGCTGCCTGACGTATTATTTTTATTGAAATTAGCAGTATTTAGCCATTCCATGCAATTTTATTATGTTTTTGCAACTTGAAGTATTATATGTTACTTTTGTAGTAAAATGGACCGTGTCAGCAGCACATTTGCAACTTTGTGAATGGAACTTTTACTGTTTCGAAGAAATATTTCACTACATCATAGAAGCACACAAAGAAGAAATATCCAAACACATTTATGCGAAAAAAAACCTAAAAATAGCAGGAAATATAACTTTGAATTATAACTTAGGGAACATAGACTGTATGAGATAACATCCAAAATAAAGAAATATGGTCATAAAGACGTGCTTGGGCTACCTTCAGAATAATCTCAAACAACGGCAGTAGAATACCGAAGGAACAAGGGAAGCGATGACTACAAAAATCGAAGTCCAAAGACATGGCAAAAACGGTAACAGATAAAAACAAAGACAAAACAAGGACGTGAGACAGCTACAATGCACGGAAATAAAAAGATAACATTAAGAACTAAGGCACTCATAGTGTGAACTCCCATGAAAACCGGGAGTGACATCAGGTGCTCCGGAAGGGTAAGCATGTCCTGCCCCGCTAGCGACACCCGTCACACTACCAGTGAGACATATAGTGTTTTGAAAGGTCTGTTTGGTGGCCGATTGGTTAATGTCATTTTCTAACCCTTAGACAAAGAAACCAATGAAATCCATGGAACATGTTACTCTTCTAACCCTCAAACAGTACCATGGTGAAATTTTGAAAAGCTTTTTGTAAATAGTATTGAAACAATCACAAGGACAAATCGGTAGCACAAACATCACTGACGAAGACAAAACTAAAATTTTACAATATGATATACAAGACAACACGAAAAACTAAAGTACATGTACTGATAGCGTGAACTCCCATAAAAACCGGGAGTGACACCAGGTGCTCCGGATGAATAAGCATGTCCTGCTCCGCTAGCGGCACCCGTCACACTATCAGTGAGTCAATCCAGGGTTGAGTCAAATCCGATTATGTCAAATTCGTGAAGACGTGAAATCTAGCTGAAAATGTCCGTTTTCATTTGGGACACAGACACGTCATATCTGTCAATGATGTCATGGTGACGGCCATAGAATTTCTGAAGAGATGAAAGTAACAAAGGCTGAACAAATCCCTGACTAAGCAGCTTTTGGGACAGTGTTTTTGCTCTAACTAAAAGTCACTGTATAAACTGTTTGCCCGACAGTAACGAATCAACTGTGAAATGTACACTCCATAGGCTGGAGAGGTAGGTATATTGCTGCTCAGAAAGGGAAAGTTCACAATTGGGAAGTTAAAATCATCAAGCTCATTGGGATAGATCTGGTGTAAATATTCCTTGAATTTTGGATTATTAAGAGAAAGTACATCGTCTATGTAGCGGAAGCTGAAATTAAAGGACTGGGCTAAATGTTTTTGTTTTTTTTTCTGTGTAAGCCTTGTAAAAACTTCGCCTCATACGAAAAAAGGAAGAGATCAGCTAAAAGTGGCGTAAATGTTGTAAAAACATTTAAGGTAGTCTCTGGTATTTGTACTTCCTAAGAGTAAAATTAATATATGCCATGCGTGTATGTTTTTTACATGTAAGCATGGCTGTAAATAGCAATTTCTCTCTATTAAAGCCATTTTACAGTGTTTGGGAAGATGGTACTACTCGAAAGACACTGAGAACCAAAACCATTTTTTTGTTGCGAGTGTATAAAATTTTGCCCTTCCAAATGGCTGTTAGTATAGTTTAGCTCTGTATGTACTATACAACGAATTTTAACAAAAAATGCCGAAATCTGTCAAAATTGCAATGAAATGGCAAGTTCAGTGGCTGAATCTTTCATCTGAAAGTATGAAAATACATTTGAATTGATTTTCTTTTCTTATAACGGATGATCTGATAACAAAATTTTGGTAAAGATTTAATACATTGACAAAAACTGTTATGCTGACGGAAATAAAATCACGAGTAAGCGACCCCACCTCTTTAAAATGGTCATCAATAATAAAACCAAATAAAATATCGTACTTGGTTGTATTTTAATCTTTAAAAAATCAAGGATTGGAATTTGATCTGTTTTGTCTTAATTAAGCTCATCTAATGAACATTGCGGACTTATTTGTTTTTGTTTTTAATAAGTAATGAAAGTGTTGTAATACTTAAGTGTATCGGATAATTATGATGGCGTGCGGATCCAACCCTCGGAGCTCTCAGCCTTTTCACGAAAAAAGTTAAAATTTCGTGCAAAATTTACGCAAAACTGACCAAAAAATGGTCTGAAACCCTTTTTTCTAGAAACTCATTGGGAGCCCCCTTTACGGAAGCTTGATCCCCCGGTGATTTAACATGTGAAATTAATTCTCTTTCTTGTAGTAAAGCACAATTGTATAAACCTGCATAATCTGACAAATTAAAGTACGGAATCCATTCGTGTATGCATACATTAAATGAGGGTCTTAATAGAAGAATACATTGCTTATTTCTAGGAATCCAATTGTCTATAGACCTCTATAGACAATATTACAAAATGCTAGTACCATATCGGTTGCCCTTACTGTAATGGCGGCCCTGCCAGTTTTTTTGCATGAAAGGAACCAAACTACATACCTTCCATACAACTTACCTGTCAAGTTTGGTTCAGCGGGCTTTGGTATGATTAAGAAAATCTCAAAAGGTAAAGTACGCAGTGACAGCCAGGTTTGTGAATATATTGTTAAGAAATCAGTAAATTGTGAAAGACCTTGCATACACAATCTTACTACGCAGTTTGCTTCAGCAGTTTCAGAGGCGATGATCGATATATCTCAGGACAATTTCAAATTGATTTGTAAAGTAAAACGAAAAAAGGGAAGGTTAAATTTGTTGCATTCTTTAAAAACATGTTCAAAATAGCGGAGGACAAAGCGTATTATCTTTCTCAATGAGATACACACGGAGAAATGAATTGGAGGAAACATTCTGCCGAAACAGACTCGCAAGGTAAAGAACAACAACAAAAATCATTGTTCCATAGCTTATTTTTACCATGTGTATTTGTAGAGACTTTGTCTCATGTGCATTTACTCCACATCCCTTCACTGATTATCGAAAATAGCTGAAATTTCCTTAACATTTATTTTAGCGTGTTTTTTCACATATTGTGAAATTATATATTCGTTAAACAGCATACAAAGTAACCGTAAGATAGACTTACAGTCTGTGATAAAAGTTACTTTAAACAGCCTACATAACAACGATTTTCTCGACAATGCAGCTACAAATACTGTTGAAATTTGGCATGAAAGTAAGAATTATCGTTTATAGTTGCCACAAGAAGTGTGAGCATTGTAAGTTTAGCTTTTCATGTAAAATGGAGAAAAAATATATTTTTTAACGCGATGCAGTGGCATTAATTACAAGAAATCAGCTCTCGCGGGACAACTTCTTCACAATTACGGATAAAGAGACACTTGACAGTCTACTAGAAAACTAATAAACCCCTTTTTGTACACAAAATATTTACTTTTTAACAATAAAACATAAAAAAACTTATCTGGCATATTCTGTTCAAGTGGATTTTCCGCGAAAAACGTTCTACAGCCTACAGAGAGAACCGTAAGAGAGATATTTTAGGCGCACAGGTTCCTATACTGTGAGATTGATCATCAAAATTATGGGTTTTCCCTGTATTCACTTGGTACCTGCAATCAAACAAAGCTCAATATATTATTAGCATAGTATCCCTCTTGCTGTCCTAGGGTACCGTCCATTATACCATTCCTTGAGTTCATGTTTATGGAGGTAGCATTTTTGCTTCACATTTTGTAAATCTACAGTGTCATGTGTGACGCCGGTACAGTAGGATAATGAAATAGTTATAAAATTAGGTTAAATAGTATAGAACATTGTAAAGATGTTCCCATGCACCAGTGTAAGATTTTTATTTGCTAAATTTGAAATGAAAGATAAAAAATGGCCGAATGTACTAATATCAATTTCATCAATTAAACATTTTTGAGTTTATGGTCTTCCAAACGTTTAGATTTTATCTGCACTGAAGAGACATAATTTGTCGAAATGCGCATATGCAGAAAGTAAATTCACAGTGACTTCGGTATTTAGTTATTTGTAACCACTGGGTGTATGTCACTGCTGGTGGACTGTTAGTCCCCGAGGGTATTCACCAGCCCAGTAGTCAGTACTTCGGTGCTGACCCGAAAGCCGATTATTTTTGAAACCTTACAATATCTAAAATTTTGTAAATTTTATTGAAAACTAAGGAGTATCTCCCTCATGCAAAGCTCTGTCCTTAGAAGATTTTGGCTTTACATTAAGATCACTTTGGTTATTTGTTCTCTATCAGTTTTTAAACATTTTTGAGTTTATGGTCTTCCAAACGTTTAGATTTTATTTGCACTGAAGAGACATAATTTGTCGAAAAGCGCATATGCAGAAACTAAATTCACAGTGACTTCGGTATTTAGTTATTTGTTACCACTGGATCGATGCCACTGCTGGTGCACTGTTAGTCCCCGAGGGTATTCACCAGCCCCGTACAGTCATTCCACGAAAAAGTGTACAATTGAAAAAAGAAAATGACGAAAATTAACTATCAGAGATGAAGATTGAAATTGATGTATGCATAAACATTATTACATGTAGATTTAAAAAAAAACATTATTTTGACACACTGCTCATTTTGTTTCTAGGAGAGAGGTAATATATTTGGTCAATGAAATTCTGCGTTACGTACAATAAAATCATACGGAGATAAGCTGTAGAATTTTTGTGTTGGTGATATATATTATTCTTGTTGGGCATTTTTTGCAACGTTGATACGTATATGAAAAAACATGCAAAGAGTTTCCATGTCTATTCTAATCTTTTGTAATATTGGAAGTTTAACTCGGAGTAATCGGCTTTAATATTATTTCTTTTTAACCCTCATCTTTCAATTCTTTTATTTTTGAGAGTTTTGACATATAAAACTGAGATATTACTTCTAGTTGTAGCTGAGTTATTCAATATTGTGTAAAAGTAAAGCTTTGATTCTTATCTCTTTGAAAGTTTTCAAGAACATGACCACTTCGTTACGTACAATAAAATTTCACAGTTCAATTGAATAAGTTAAGTGTTTGAATTACATTTAAAGAAATTTGGCAGAATATAAAGCTCAATATGGATATCTAAATATTATATGAACAAGAAAAAAAAATTGCATGTAAAAACCACAAATAAAAGATAGATAATTTCAAGAATAAAGAAAAATGAAAAATATATAAATAAATATTAAGGTGAAAATTTTTAAATCAGCACTAAAAATGAAAAAAACTTTTACAAAGAGTTAATTTTTACTATAAAAAATGCAAAAAATAAACTTGAATCATTGCTCGTGCAGTCTTTTTAATACAGTTTGATCAGATATGCCAGTTCTGTGTTGTTACGTACAATAAAAACAATGGATGCTTCTTTTTGTCTCGCCCGCGACGAAAGTCGCGAAAGCGAGACATAGCGATCCAAAATTCCGTCGTCGTGTCGGCGTCGGCGTCGTCGGCGTCGTCAACATTTATTTTAACCCTGTGGTTAAAGTTTTCTACACATCAATATCTTCATCAAATCTTTATGGAATCATTTGAAATTTAAACAGAAGCAAGAATGGGGTCTGAAAATTACCAGTAGCTGATAAATTTCAAAAACTTTTTTTGAGTTTTTCCGTATTTTTTCCTTATTTGGACTCAGTTTTTTTTGCGCAAGACATTTATTTTAACCCTGTGGTTAAAGTTTTTTAGAAGTCAAATTAAGTTATTTTATCGTGTTGGAATTTCACAAAAAGTGGTCAAAAGTTAGATGATGGTGAGAAAATTACCTCAAGCTGAAAAAATAGGAATTTTTTTATTCGAGTTTTTCTGTATTTTTTCAAAAGTTTGACTTAGTTTTTTTTTTTGCTAAAAACTTTCAATGTTAGTTGTTAAGAAGTAGAATAGAGTCTTTAATTCTTAATAGAATTACATTAACATTGACATTTCTGCATAAAATGTGCAGATATGTAACAGGCTGTTGGAATTTTGATTCCGGTTCCAATTTTGGTAAATTTCCTAAAAATGTCAAAGACCAATAATTTTTGAAAATTTTGCATCCATTTGCAAATTTTAACAATGTTTTACTATCGAACATAATTTAAAACACTAAAGAATTAAATAACATGGTTCCAACTTTGGTAAATTTCCTGAAACTCTCCAAGACCAGCTATTTTTATAAATTCTTAGCAACAATGCTTTTTTTAATAAATTAGAATCAGACAAACATTTTTAATAATAAAATTTCAAAAAACTTTGATTCCAATTTCAGTTTACATTCCTTGAACTCTCAAAGACCTGTTATTTTTGGGAATTCTACCTAGCAACCATATCCTTTTCAATTCCTTACAGTTATAATAATCATTTGCAAAAGTCAAATTTCAAAAATCTTGATTCTAATTTTGGTAAATTTCCTGAAACTCTCTAAGACCTATTATTTTTGGGAATTCTACCTAGCAACCATATCCTTTTCAATTTCTTACAGTATGAATAATTATTTTCAATAGTGAAATTTCCAAATCCAGGATTGCAGTTTTGGTAAATTTCATGAAACTCTGAAAGACCAGTTATTTTTTGGAATTTAACTTAGCAACCATATTTTTAAATACATTTCATTCATACCTGTTAACCCTCCCCCTTTAAGGGGAGACTCCCTCTCAGAAACCTAATCTCCCCCTTAGAATGGATCTCCCTCGAGGGAGATGAAAATCTCTCCCTTACTGCTTTTTGTTCCCCCAAACCTACCTCATACATAAAATGAGGACATTTTTTAACAGTATTCCCAAATTTCTTTTGATTTCTTGGCAAAATTGTGAAATATGATGCAGTATTTCAAAATCATGGAAGAATTTTGATTTTAGAAATTGATCTAACAGCTTATATAAATGATTTCTTCCATTCCATATTCTCTTTTCTTCATTAATAAATGCAATTTTTTTATGAAAAAATTACGTAAAATCTCCCCCTTAGATGGACTGGTTTGAAGGAGATCTCCCTAATAGCAGCTACGTAAGGTTAACAGGTATGTTCATTGATAATAGTCATTGTTCAAAAATATTTGATTCCAATTTGGGTATGAAAGTTTCAGAGACCAGTTATTTCTTGAAATTCTACCTGGCAACCACATCTAATTATAGGCTAAATTACAACAATGCACTGAGCGGGCGAGACATTAGGTTCCGTGGAACCTTTACGAATTTTTCTAAATTCGGGTCTAACGTTACGTTTAATTTTGTTTCCACCGTCTTTTTTAATGGGAACCATCATAACACGACTGTAACCAAGTCTGATTCCAATTGGCTAAGTGGCTTTAAAGAACAAGATTTTAAAGATTCGAGTTTGATAGGTTTCGCATAAGGTCCAATGATTGAACTATCTCTCCCGCTGGTGACCATTTAGGATTAGATTTAAACATGCCGGGTATTATTTCAAGTGACCAATCAAGATCTAATTGTGACCTGTTTGGTTCCATTAGGCACAGCTGTTTCAGAAAAGGCCAGAGAGGTTTCAGATATAGTTTCAGCAGTGTCTGAAGAAATGTTAATATGGGTTTTCCTGCAGGATGCAGTGTTAAACTATGTTCCCTGCTGGCGGCCATTTCGGATCATATTCGGGCATGTCAGACACTATTCTAAAACGGGTGCATCCAAGAAATATTATTTCCAGTATGGTTCCAAAATGGCCAGTGGTTTCAGACAAGACCTTTGAATGAAAAAAGTTTAAGACTGACGATTTACAAAAAATGATGACAAAAGCTATATAAAGCCGAAATGGGGGAAGGATTTTGGGACGCCAGTGGATAGCTCCTGTCTTAATTAAGGCCTAGAATTTGGTATGAAAACACCATAAGAAAACAGGAAAGGCATATTCTAAGCCATGTGAAACCGTTTTTTTTTTGTTTTGTTTGTTTTTTTTTTTTGCCATGTGAAATCATTTTTTTTTTTGCGGTTTTGTTTGTTTGTCTGGTTTTTTCTTTTTGTTTTTTTTTTGTGTTTTGTTTTGTTTTTGTTTTTGTTTTGTTTTGTTTTTGTTTTGTTTTTTTCGGGGGGGTGGCAAAATTAATCCCAATCGACATAGAAATTTTTTTCAGATACAATAAAACACAAACTTTTAATATCTGATTAGACGTGAATCATGAACACAAACTTGCAGAGTAGTTTATATACACGTCCAATATCTTACATTATAAATTTGAACGTCCAAAATTTTCGAAGAAATATATCTTGATTGGGATTTTTCACAAAATATGTTTGGGAATTCTGGATTTGCTACTTTAAATCGAAAAATCGTGATGAGAGACCCCCTCTCCCCCTCCCCAAAATCCAGGTTATATTCAAACAGTGGTCGATACACATCATAAATCAAAGGAATTTGCACACAATTATATTACGTATTGATTAGCAATGAAATACATGTAATAATTTTGGCCATCCGTAATAGGTATCATAATTTTCTGTTAAATAAGTTATTGTACGTAGCGTAAACATGCTATGGAATATAATCGTTGATACAAAGCAAAGTATTCCAACACATCACAAGACGACCTTGACATGTTTTCGAAACAAGAAGATTCCTAAATATGTCCTTTTATTTGGCTCAATAATTATTTTATACGCAAAAGATTAGTTTGAGTTACCCTTTCCATGAGTTATTCTTCAACATACAGTCATTAGGACAGTCAATCAAGCAATGAAAAGCAGACAAAACTATAAATTCCAATGCTGTTGTTCGAAAATATAACGAAAACAGTTCCTTGGTGACTTTGTAACGTGCAATTTACTACTGTTACGTACAATAATGAGTTACGTACAATAAAATTCTTACTTATTTTATAAATATTTTGTAGAGGTCTGCTAATATTGTAAACTATGCATTATTTTTTAGTTCATCGCACCTGATTTTACAAGTGTACAGAGAGTCATGATTCATATGCATAGTTTTGTATTTAAAACCACCGTTACATGTGTATGTACAATAAAGTCTTATATAGGACATATATAAATTTCCGTTTCGAAATATTATGAAAAGAAAACGAAAAGGGAAGGATAACCAATGACTAATTTTTTAAGTTGTGTGATCATATCAGAAAATTTTGCGATTAAAATGGGTATTTTGTACAAAGTGAAAGTTTTTCATAGAGCTATTCTTTTTCTCGTTACGTACAATAATGCAGTCTAAGCGACTTGGTTTATTTTTTCATTAAAAGCTATAATAACTGCTTCAAAATAACATAAATGCGTTCGAAAATCATTGAAAACAAAATCAGCAAACGTAAAACTCATGTGGCGACAGCTTTTTTAGGCAATTGTACATATTTTCGTGGAATGACTGAGTAGTCAGTACTTCGGTGCTGACCCGAAAGCCGATTATTTTTGAAACCTTACAATATCTAAAAGTTTTTAAATTTTATTGAAAACTAAGGAGTATCTGCCTCATGCAAAGCTCTGTCCTTAGAAGATTTTGGCTTTACATTTAGATCACTTTGGTTATTTGTTCTCTATCATTTTTTAACATTTTTGAGTTTATGGTCTTCCAAACGTTTAGATTTTATCTGCACTGAAGAGACATAATTTGTCGAAATGCGCATATGAAGAAAGTAAATTCACAGTGATTTCGGTATTTAGTTATTTGTAACCACTGGGTCGATGCCACTGCTGGTGGATTGTTAGTCCCCGAGGGTATTCACCAGCCCAGTAGCCAGTACTTCGGTGCTGACCCGAAAGCCGATTATTTTTGAAACCTTACAATGTCTAAAATATTGTAAATTTTATTGAAAACTAAGGAGAATCTCCCTCATGCAAAGCTCTGTCCTTAGAAAATTTTGGCTTTACATTTAGATCACTTGAACTATTTGTTCTCTATCAGTTTTAAACATTTTTGAGTTTATGGTCTTCCAAACGTTTAGATTTTATCTGCACTGAAGAGACATAATTTGTCGAAATGCGCATATGCAGAAAATAAATTCACAGTGACTTCGGTATTTAGTTATTTGTAACCACTGGGTCGATGCCACTGCTGGTGGACTGTTAGTCCCCGAGGGTATTCACCAGCCCAGTAGTCAGTACTTCGGTGCTGACCCGAAAGCCGATTATTTTTGAAACCTTACAATATCTAAAATTTTGTAAATTTTATTGAAAACTAAGGAGTATCTCCCTCATGCAAAACTCTGTCCTTAGAAGATTTTGGCTTTACATTTAGATGAGGGTGGTAAAGGGTTATTTTCGTGCAACGTTTTTGGTGTTTTATAAATTCGTGTTTTCGTGTTTTGTGTTTTTATTCCTCGTGTTTTCGTGTTGGCATTATTTCACGTGCCTCGTTTTTGTCCATATTTTGAACTCGTGATTCGTTTTGGATATTTTATATTTCGTGCGTGTTCATTTTCCTGTAAAAAACCATAGAACAAAATTTTACAGATTTTCATTGATTTTAAGAGCTTTGGGTAAAGAAAATTTAGATAGGATGCATGAATTACCATTAATGATAATGACTTCTCAAATTTTCGGCGAACAACCAGCAGCAATTTTCCGTGTTTCGTGATTGCCCATTTTTATCACTCGTGTTTCGTTTTCGGCAATTTTTAAGCACGTTCTTTCGTGTTGGGGACCCCCTTTACCACCCCCTTAGATCACTTTGGTTATTTGTTCTCTATCAGTTTTTAAACATTTTTGTCATGAGTTTATGGTCTTCCAAACGTTTAGATTTTATCTGCACTGAAGAGACATAATTTGTCGATATGCGCATATGGAGAATGTAAATTCACAGTGACTTCGGTATTTAGTTATTTGTCGATAAATATGATCATTTTTGGCTAATTAATAAAATGAGAAAAAATATCAACTAATTTGGTTGAAAAAAATCCTTAGCAAATTACAGTCAAGTCGAATTAGATTTGCATTAGTTTTTAAAGAATTAGTTTGTTTAATAATTTAAAATAATGTCAATTCTTAATTTTAGACATGGAGACAGATTTTACAGCAAGAAAAAGAGTGTGCTTATTTATTTTCAAGTTATCTTTCTTCCACTGAATATTTCACACAGCAAATTACTCCCTTCCCCTATAATGAATTATTTCCCGAATATTTTGGGTGATGTTCAAATTTGGAAACAGATAAGATCTGGTTTCCTATTATTAAGTTTGGGCAAGGGATGAGGTCAGCATTACTAGGAAAGGGTCACTAAAATTATAATAAGGCCAAAATACCATTAAGAAATATTTAACAGTTACATGATTTGTGTTTCAATCTACATTTCTAGACAGACCATACAGTAGGGTGCAGACATAACCTCTCGCCCAGTCATAAAAGCTCTTCTAAGTTAACTTAGGACCGTTTTCAAGTTAACTTTGACCAGTCATAGAGCAGTCATAAAAGCTACTCGAAGTTAACTTTAGAACTGTTCTAGAGCCCTGACTGCTCTGACCTGTTCTGGTCATAGAATCCTGACTGCTTTGACCTGTTCTGGTCGTAGAGCCCTGACTGCTCTGACCTGATCTGGTCATAGAGCCCTGACTGCTCTAACCAGTCATAGAATCCTGACTGCTCTGACCTGTCATAGAGCCCTGACTGCTTTTATGTTACAGCGATGGAAACGTTCAACATTCCCAAATTCGCGCTCATCGTGTGCACAAGGACGTATAATCATTATAAGTCCTTGGTGTGCACTCATCGTTTAAAGCAGGGATGTAGATAACAACAGGGATTTGAAACGAAGTTCAAGATCAAAGGAGACTACCCGCAGCGCGGTAAAGCATGTCTGTCTCGGGTAGAAATCAATACTAAACTCCGGAGACATGACGGATAAATACTTCCTGTCATGTGTATTAGCGATTGAAGTAGATAATGGTAGTTGTGATTTAATTATCGTCAAAGCTCGGATAACCTATCGATATCTGTTTAAAGAGGAAAAATCAAAGGACAAGTTATCATTTTTCCATTTTATATTTAATTTGTATTTTTATAAAGCACGAATATTTAACATTTGGTGATTTTTTAGNAGTATTATTATTATTATTACTCGTCGAAAGTGTGTCCGTGTATCATGTAACCTTCTCCGTTCATTGCGTGTATCGTGTAACGTGTGTTTTATACTGCTTTCATTCCAAAAGCCACATTTTAAAAATATATTTGCCCGTTTTCCTTGCCTAGAAAAATTATTTATTTTCTTGAAAATTTTGAACAAAAAAATCTTTTATTTCCACGACAAGTGGGATTAAAAATTTTTTTTCTTTGGGACCTGGGACTAATATAAGTCCCAGCTGGGACCAAGATTAAATTATTTATTAACAAAATCGACTAATCCCTACCCCTGAAAATCAACTGGTCGTCCCCTAATATCTATTTCGTGAAAAATAATATAGATATTTACAATCGAACTTTACAACTTTAAAAAATATTAACTTATTAATATATAGAGTATCACATGTTTGGGGCTATACTATTCATGAAGAAAATGTGCCTTTTCTTATATATTTTAGGTTAAACTACATCAAGTTGAAGTATTGCGGACAATCTGCCCTTTCTTATATATTTTAGGTTGAATTACAGAAAGTTGGAGTATTGCAGGTGTCGATATAATATGGAATGTAGAAAATCTGCCTTTTGTTATATATTTTAGGTTAAANATTATTTTTCAAAAATTTGGGTTTTGCTATCACGTGTCATTTTCATAATTTATCAAATACGTCGATGGGGTGTATATTTTTATAGTTTGTAAAATAAGTTTTCAATGTAACCACATAAGAAAAAAACCAATTCAAGCTGAAAAAATATCCTACCTCTCGGTATAATTCTCGTATTTTATTGAAGTAATTTGCTATTTTATTTTTTGTTAACAAAATTTGCCTAAGATTTACATTGTAGAGTTGAGAAGTCATTCACATTTTGTACCCCGTCTCGAATTTCTCAAATCAAAAATTAACTATTCAATTAATTCATTTTTTGAACACACAT
>MJUU01069328.1:5895-33317 GCA_002080025.1 Modiolus philippinarum | reverse complement strand
GGGGGTATTCATTTGTGGCCCAGTGGACCACAGTACCTCTAGTTGTACTTATGCTTTGTATGTATGCATTTCTGAATACGTTGGTTATTACAAGAGTTTAACAAAATAGCGATATACTAGTATATATTGTTAATATCTTTTTCACTTGTTCATGTATTTTTGCATCGTTGTTTCAAACCTACAAATGATATATTGCCAACAACACTACAGATAAAAAATACTAAAATTAAAAATTAGAATATCTTATAAAAAAGTGAAAATCATTTTTATTAGTTTACTTATGAAAGACTTCTCTAACATCACTTACAAAAAATCATTGTTCCTGGACATGCGATGACATGATTAAGGCAGTGAATCTTTTGCTAGACAACATTTTTGTTGGTTTCGGCAAAGTCGTCTATCAACAGGTCATTGGAATTACCATGGGTACAAACTATGCACCACTCATTGCAGATCTTTTCCTGTTCTGCTACGAACGGGACTTTATGAAAATACTACAGGATGGAACAATACAAAACAGTGATCAACTTATTTCAATTTTCAACAATAATAGCAGGTCTTACTATTGAAAATCCCCAGTTTTTAGACTATGACGACCTCATTTACCCACAAGAACCGAAACTTAATAAAGCAAACAATGATTCTAAACTGCCCATTTCTCGATCTAACTATCATCGTTGACTCTGGAAAAATTAAGACTAAATTTATGATAAAAGGGATGATTTTGATTTCACTACTACTAATTTTCGTTTTCTTGATGGCGACCGTCCTGCAGCACCTTCATACGGGATGCATATATCTCAACTGGTACCATTTGCACGCGTCTGATCTACTCTTGACGACTTTAATGAACGTAACCTTACTATCACATCTAAACTATTACAACAAGGTTACAGATTTCATAGATTGATAAACACATTTAAGAAGTTTATTGAACATTTGGTATTTAAGTATAATGCTAGTCGGAAACAGCTTATTACTAAAGGCATTTCTCACCCTTGTTTTCACGGAAATGTTGTTAAAATGTCAAAAAATGATAAAAAAAATACAGAAAAACTAGGACGTAACTTACATTCTTTACGTAATAGGGGATATTGACCGGATATTCTTCATGATTCCTTTAAATTGGCTTTTGGATCCAATGACCTGAAGATTTTACAATTATCATGATTATACTGGCCTCTCGCTGATACTGTCGATGTCTACTGAAATCCATGATGATTCTTTACCAAACCCTTCGGGAAGTTTTGAGTTTGATTATTATTCCGTAGTGCGACAGTGTCTTACCAACCGACTAGGCTCCTTGGGCTATCCGGCAGTTTAGCGGCGAGCACTCATCGACCCATCTTTCTCAATTACGTTTTGTCTATTCTTTTCTTTTCAAGATTGTGGTCTTAGAGTTAGTGGTCTACCTGTATTGGGTTTTATTTGTATGTTTATTACACTATAGGGAAACGGGATAGAGAAAGGGGAGGTTTGGGTACCCATAAATCGGTTTAACCCTACCGATGGCTGTTGCCAGTGCCCGTACCAAGTTCGGCTATCCCGAGTTCCTATCGTTATCCATGTTTGTCTTTTATCAATGAAGGGATATGGAGTAAATGCAAATGAGACAAAGTCTCCACAAATACATGGTAAATAAGCAATGGAACAACGCTTTTATTGTTGTTCTTCATCTTGAAGTCGCCATGAGGCCTTCAACAATGAGCTTTACTCATACCTCATAGCAAGTTCAAGACGGCCCCTAGCACCGGTTTGAGCGGAATTCATTGCTAATTGTCGAGCAACGCTACATCCATGTCATTTTATTGTTTTTCTTGTACAGTTTCCTGGTTGATTGTGACATGTGATTGTAATGTTCGGCCATTGTAAGTGTTTCCTGTTATCTTCCCTTCATTAATTTATTATTAGCATTATTTTTATTTTGGTTTAACATATTGCTGGATGATGGATACATTTTTTATCTTATTTAGATTTCTGTAAAAAGTGAGTCGGTATTTTTTTGTACATGCAATGTAATCGTTATAAAAATATCACAAGTGCAATACTTATACAAAAAGACATGATTTTTGTCTATATTGAAGTTTAGTTTGAAATCTCTGTGTATTTTTAAATCATATGTACTGTATCTCCTACTCTTGTTAATAAATATATATGTTCATTGGTGTAAACAAATATAAATAATAGAACGATTTGTGTTGTAATTAATAAACAATGAAAGGAGTAAATGCATGTATGACACAACGAATACAGGATAGAATAAAGCAATGGAACAATGCTTTTATCCTTCTTCATCTTGAAGTCGCCATTAGGCTTTCAATAATGAGCTTTGCTCATACCTCGGAGTAAGTTCAGGACAAAAATAACTACCAGTTTATCGTCATATGTAAAGACACAAAATTTAAAAACCAATGTTTTGAATTTTCATCCCTAAATATACTGCATGGAATGCACACTAATTATGTTTTGGCGCGAATTCTTGCATGATCGATGTTCTTCATTGTTCAGTTGCAAGCTTTAATCAAAGAAAAAATTTTCGCTTTTCAACTTTTTTCGACTTATTTCATTTAATCCAGTCCATCTTTCTAAATTACGTTTTGTCATGTGCTTTTCTTTTCCAAGGTAGTGGTTATTGAGTAAGTGGTCTATCTGTATTGGGTTTTATTCGCATGTTTATTTTACAATAGGGAAACGGGATAGGTAAAGGGGAGGTTTGGGTACCCATAAACCGGTTTAACCCTACCATTGGCTTTTGCTAGTGCCGGTACCAAATTCAGCTATCCCGAGTTCCTATCGTTATTAATGTTTGTCTCTTGTTTTCATTATTGTTTTTCTAGTGCA
Source organism: Modiolus philippinarum (assembly GCA_002080025.1). Taxonomy (NCBI): domain Eukaryota; kingdom Metazoa; phylum Mollusca; class Bivalvia; order Mytilida; family Modiolidae; genus Modiolus; species Modiolus philippinarum. The sequence continues at coordinate 30,476 of MJUU01069328.1, read as the reverse complement.
GTTCGCTTGTAAATTGTGGCGTGTGATTGTAGTTCCCGGCCATTGTGGGTGTTTATTGTTATCCTGATTCTTTAAACAATACCCCCTAGGTTGTATCTTAAATTGTCTTGTTTTTCAATTAACAGACAGTATGAACGATTTTAAATCGGTTTGATTTTTTTTTTTCAGTTTCTTTTAGAACTTATCAGGATAATTTCTTCATATTTTCAATTCTTTTTCATGTCTAGATCAGAAATGCTCAAATATTGGAGGTTTTTATCAAGATTGCAAATAAATTGCATTTATAACGAATTTCTACTCTAAACATTTTTTTTTCTTATAATTTAGACCCAGAATCTGATAAAGTAAGTGAGAACCGAACCGGCAATCCAAAAACAATGGCAACATCGGAAACAACAAAGAAACTGAGAAACACAGAAAAGAAAAATGAAAAAAAAACACACACACAAAGATGAACAACACGGACCCAATAAAAAGTGTGATATCAATATTTAAGAAATAGATTATTGCAAGCGGGCTCTTTGCTAATTAGAACATGGGCAGACCTTATATTTGTCAATATTTTATACCGAGCGATAGCGAGGTATAAAATGAAGACAAATATAAGGTCTGACCATGTTCTAATTCGCATGGAGCCAAATTGCAATAATCTATTTCGATTCTAATATATTTAACAAAAGTTTTAAACATTCGAAGCAGCTCTTGGAGAGCGATATTGGGTTTTGCACAAGAGTTGAAATATGTCGGAAAAACCGCATATAAACACACATAAATGGACATAGAGAAATCTATATTCGTTGTTTTATTAATACAAGTGGTTCATAAGCTTATGAAAAAGAACAAATAATCTGTTATAAAACCTATAAAATACGGATATTTTAAAATCGAGGCGGGTATAAGTGTGAACTCTTTGTATTTCTGATTTATATGACTGTTTAGTTATGTTATTTTGAAGCCCAAAAAAGAAAAGAAAATGAATAAAACTCATATTTATTTTTTTAATTTTTATATTTAAATCGTAGAGCATGATTTGCAACTTAGATAAGATTTCATAACATTCGTTGCTAGGTTACGGTTATGTCAATTTCAGTTCCGAGTCTTAAATTTAGTAACTGTTGTAAATTTCTATTATTGTCAATATTTGATGTGGATGTTTGGGCGTATCATTATTTAAAAACTTTTATTTACACAAAATAAAATGATTATTGAGTGAATGAAATCTGAAATTGTGCTTTACGAATGTCCTTTTGTAAAAAATAATATACGCATGTGTTAAAAAATATTGTTTGAATTAGAACATAGCTTTGTTTCCAAAGCGGAAGAAGAGACTCATATTAGAATTATATAATTAGTAGTTTCAGTTTTTACCACTCGATCAAAAGGTAATACTGTGTCGAATTTGGAAAAATGGACTAAAAAGGATGGTGGCAAAATTATGATACAAGATAATTGATTTTACAGAATCAACATAAATTGAAATTCTTATGTTAGATTTCCTGCTGTATACACAATAAATCAGTTCCTCAGTTCCTGATCATATCTATTTTTTCTGTATTGGTTCACATTGCTGGTGCTATATTTTGTAGCGTTCATGTTTTTTGTTTTATTTTTGAATTTTGTTTCCATTTGCGTTGCATATGTATTGCAATATTTTTGGGATTTTTCTTTTATACTTTCTATTTTTATGCAATTATATTCGTTTGTCGATTTACTTGACGAGTTACATAAATCATGTCTTGTCTGTTTTCTAGTTAGTTTACTTTATGTCTATAGGAGTCTAGGATGATGTTTATTTTGCTGAACTTTGTTACTCTTTATTTAGGCGCTGCGACCTGCCTTGGGTGTGGGGTTTCATCACCGTTTATTGAAGATCTTATGGTGGTTTTGGGTTGTTATTACTCCCCTTTGGGTCGTTGTCTCTGTGACACATTCCCTTCTTTTTCTATTACACGAATGAAAACACCAGGAGCACCCAAGACGAGAAAAATTTTACAATTGCGACCATCACAAACAAAACAGCCACATGACTCACAGTTTGAATTCTGAGAATGAACGAGAATGACTTAAGGTGCTCTGGCAGGTTAAGCATGCTCTGCTTCATGTGCTGCACTTAGAAATGTTTGCATCGTCTAAATGTATCGTTTTAAACATTTTTACCAATGAGAATAAGGTGTAATTTACAATGCTATCGAAAATGAATTATATATTTATATATATATTGCATTGTCAATTCCAAATGCGGATGATGGTCAAATTCTTTTAATTACAGTTGTCGATTGCAGATTGTAGCGGAAGAAGAAAAAACGTTATTGACAATCCATATTAGATGCATTAGATAAATTGTCAATTTAAAACAAGTGCAATTAAAAAAGCTTGTTAATCAAATATTTACATACCACATGCAATTACATTTTCCCGTAAAAGAATATCTGAGGAATAAGTTCTGGAAAAAAAGTACAAGCAGGTTATTTTTTTACAAATATAGAAATAAAATTGACAATTTTACCTCAAGGATGGAAAATATACGTTTAGGCATACTTCAACGAATCTTAGTCGATAAAAAAATCCCCAAAATGCTTAACAAACTGGTAATCCATTCTCATCTGTTTCAATGTTTAATCCATATCCACATAGGGTTTTGCGAAAGTGTTTTCAACAGGTAAACAACACTTACAAAAAGCGCAAATGGGTGCTCGTGCCGGTACCAAGTCCGGCTGTCCCGAATTCCTATCGTTGTATACGTTTGTCTTTTGTCTTATACGTGTTTTTCCTTTGAAGTTCCCTTGCAAATTGTTGCATGTAATTATAATTTTCAGCCATTGTAGGTGTTTCCTGTATCCATTTTTAATATGGAAATAATAAAAGCGGAAACGTCCAAATTTTGGAAGCGCAAATGTCTACTCTCCTGATTTGACCTTTTGTCTCTTGGATTTTGGCTCTTGACAACTCTGTTTGTGGTAATTTTGCTAAAACCCCCATCCATTTCTCATCTCAGGTCGGAAAGCGCAAATGTCCCATACCCTTTTTGTCTAAAGCTAATAGTTATATCAAGGATTTTAAAAAAAACTTGTCAGGTGTCTAAATTTGGTCTTTAGAAGATATTCATGGAATAAAAACTTTGGGGTCTGCGTGCAAAATTCTTCAAGCCATTGCAATGGAGAAAAGCAGAGAAGTTCGGAAATCTGACACAAATTCAAATATGTGATGAGGGAGCAACCTTAAGTCTTCATTTTTTATGTTTGTGTGGTTGTCTCAAGACTTCGGTTTTTCCTTGTTGTTTGAGAACCAAGTCTATAACTGTTTTGTTATACCTTTTCCTATTTTATTATGTTTGTCTCTTTAAAATGAGCTTTATTGGCACGTATACATTTACTTTATTTTTAGTATTGTAACTTCGAGTTATGTTAAATACGCTTCATTTGATCCTCAGACATGTTTGCGTTTCAGACGACAGGAGATCGGGTCATTCCACCTATTCCAACATTTTGAAATTTAGGTAAAAATTTAGAGAAATTCATTTTGGAATGGTGGAATTATTGTGTAAAGATTTGACAAACATTGGATTAGCTTGTAAAAACATTATTTAGTTAATGGAGTTAATTACAGGTAAAGGAGAAAAAAAGAAAGCTAAAAAATCTAAAAATCTGACATATAAACGGACTCATTCCAATTTAAATTTGCAATTCCAGTGATTGTAAATCTGGTGCCGACATTTTTGAGAGCTATCAATTAGTGTAAATAACCAAAATGTGCGGAATTTCATGGGACTTACGAAAATCATATTGGTTGGTCAATATGTTAGCACACTTTGACACCATGGCAATTTCAAAAACATGGGAATTCCATAATCCCACGGAAAAATGCATTTTTCCATGGGATTTTACAATTTCCCATGGGAAAAATAATCCCATGCGAATAATAAAAGTCCCATGGGAATATTTCAAAATCCCATGGGAAATTGCATTTTCCCACGGGATTTTGAAATTCCCAGGCTTTTAAAATTGCCATAGTGTAAAATCATGCTAAGATATCGAGTTACAATTATAATTATGTTAAGTCCCATGTTATCCAGCACATTTTGTTATTCACATTACTTTGTAGCTCTTAAAAATGGCAGCACCAGATGGAATTGCAAATTTAAATTGGCGTATTTTTTTTTCAAATGAATGGCAGTTGTGGAACAGGCAACCCTTGAGTGCTGCTGCTTGGAAGGTCTCTGTTGTCCTTATTAATTATTCTTATGATATTTTAAAATTTTTGAAATGGAATAATATGAAATGCTTTATAATCAACTTTCAGAATATTTACAATTAATTTAAAATGATAGTAGATTTTCTTGTTTAAGAACAAAAATCAATTAAAAAACTACACTTTTTTTTTAAATTGACTATAATTTAGTTATAATTTTAATTTCAATCATTTTTGGGGGGAATACATATACTTTCAAAATAAAAATATTTAAGATATTATGCCTGTAATATGCAAGATAAATGTAACAAAATCTTTGAAAATATACAAAAAGTTATAGAAAAAATACATGTATTCTTAACGATGATTATTCAGTAATCAAAACATGCCATTATTAATAATTATGTTTTTACATTTCACAAATTGTAAATTCCCATTTCGCCTTTGTACCTTTTTACCCCTTTTTTACCTGAAATTCACAGCTAAGGCGAAATGGGAACACACCTTCATGTTTCAGTCCATATCGCTATCCCTTGGACAGTCTGTATCTCATGATAATTCTCTCTAAATGAGTTACTATTATATGTATATATAAAAACGAGGACCCCCTTCTGTATATCTCTCAGGAGAGTAGCTTCGCATAGAGGGCGAATTTTCCCGCCCCTGCCCATAATAAGCAGGATCCAGACAGTATCTCATTATGTTCGTGTGCTCTTTTTCAAAATCTAAACGCTATCAATACATTTACAAGAGTTAAAAAACATATTTACCGAGGTCATATGAAGTCCTTGCATTAACTTTGCGTTTCTTTTGAGGATTAATTTTTTCCACAAGACCTCGAAATCTTGTCTGACAAAAGAAAATTTCATAATGTGATCATTTAATTCTGCATTCGAAGTGTTATGAGCACTGATCTTACTTTCCATTGAGGGCACTTCGTCTTTGTTCGACACTATCAAAATGACTTAAGAAAGCTGCAGATAAATTCAACAAGTTCAGAAAAATGGCAAGAGTGGCAATAAGTTCTTTTTGGTGTTATTTCCACTCACACTTATCAGACTTGGTGAAGTGGTCAAATCAGTATGTCTTTCAATCTTGATTGATAAACATGTATCTTAGTTAACACTTAAAGTAAAGTGCTTTTGTTACATGTATATACAGAATTTCTCCATGAAAATTAACAAAATAACAACAAAGAAGAAAAAGGTAAATTCTGAAAACATGGCAAATATATAGAAACAACAGTAGAAACGAAGATAAAACAGAAACAAAAACGGAAGTGAACAAGAATTCAACGAAAAAAAAGCAATGAAACACTGGATGGATCATCAGGTGTTCTGGGTGTCCTTCATCCATGGCTCCCGTCGCAATGAAACACTGGATGGATCATCAGGTGTTCTGGGTGTCCTTCATCCATGGCTCCCGTCGCACTGCCAGTGAAATCATTCTTGGTATTTGTTAGTTCGGAATAAACTCAGGAACTTCTGTATTATAAATTACCATTGTGAGCTAGAAACATTGTAACAATATTCAAAACCATGCATAGTGACTTCTATAATGTCAATAGTTAGGATGTAAAACTTAAAAGGAATCCTGTATGGACCTCTTTCATCAAATAACGCTTATAAATTTGATAAAAATCACATCTCGGGTTGGAATAAAAATCTATGAAATCACGCACCACTATTTTCAACCTAAATCTTCACAGTTGGACACTATACAAAACCTAAAAAACCAAAACTACCTGTCTGTGAAAAACACATTACCTGTGTGTAAAAAAATATATATATTTGAACTTCTTTGTACATTGCTTATTGGTCGGGTGTATTTCCTTCAAGTCTTTAACGACACAGGTTTATATGTAGCTAAAGCTCATACGTAAAATCATCAGTATATATATTTTTAAATGTGCATTTTCGGTATCCTCTCAACGGATCATAGATTGACTGTGCATATTGAAAGAAAGACTCCTTTCCATTCAAATAAATTATCAGTTATCAAATTTTGAATACGTCCTGCAGAATCCTATACCTTGTAAGTACTGAACTCAAAAATAACTGTTTGTATTTGCAATTGAAAAAAGCTAAGAAACCTGTTTGTTTCGATAAATTCGTCACATGTCGGAGCTGGTTGCTCAATTTGATATCAATTAAATACACACAAATTTGCTTACCAACCATTTATTTATCGATATGGACCAATGTAAGTGACAGTGAATATTCCCAGGTGTACATGTAGCAGTAGGTCTCTCCTGTTGTAATAGATGCATAGAACATTCGACAATATTGATTCACAAAATTCAAATATGTATTTATCAAAAAATGATATATAAAAACAAATTGAAAACTTAAACATATTTATTAGGATTAGATACAAGATATCACAACTTAATAAACCTTAGCATATGTTTTTATTAAAATTGATTTAGCATATGTTTTTATTAAAATTGATCTACAGCTTTCGGCAATACAAGAGGGAAAAAGAACTACTCTAAGAATATTTCCTTTGTAAGAGGCGAAAACCCTTTTCATTTTATAGCTGTTACAAACGTTGCCGACTCTTCTGACTTTTGGCGTTTTTATCTTTTGATACAGTATTACGCGTTTGAAAATTACAAATGGTTATTTTGACGAACTTGAATCTTTTGCATAATTTAATTTTAAGAATCCATCACTGCTGTGCTTGTGACAGTCAATACTTTAGCTCAAATTCTGATGCCAGGAACACGTATAAAACAAATAAATGATTAAATGAGTGCATGAGGTTGAAAGGGAAATTTAATTCAGTTAAGGACCAATCAATTCGTGATGTAAATTTTGTAAGCAGGTGTCCGATTCACTCAAGGTGACTTGCACAAATGGTTTGTAATATGATAATTCCAATAATTACCTTTTTTTTCTTCTGAGGTCAATTTATGCAATACGCAAAAAGACCTAAAAATAAACAAAAAAGGGCAATATCATTAAGTAAAGCGAGATATTTAAAACTCAAAAATCAAATTGAAATCCGGAAATCAAACGGAAACAATATCTAGAATTTGTTTTTCAATGATTTACAGATAATCAGTAGTATTAGATAATTGTCTCTGGGTTATGTAACAGTTTTGGCTATAGTATTTAAACTATCGAAAGGATATTTTCTGATCATGGATTAATTCATGATAGATATTGATGAACAAAGTGCAATGTGGGCAAAGGCGCTGTCGGAAATGCTTACAAAGCAATTTCAGTTTAAGTACAAGGGACTTACTTTTCAAATCTATGCAATCGATGCTCTATAAGGTACTGCAATTTAAAAGAGACCACCAGAGATCATTATTATCAATTCTGGGTATAAATCAAAGAGCAGTTTCTAATAAAAAAAATCTGTTTTAACTTTTGATATTTTCGATGACCTGGAAATCACAATTGCCATATTGATGACAAAAAATCACCCTGACTATATACAGGTAAGCTGTATATGAGCATTTTGACATATTAGGTCTCTTTGGTGCAGATTAACTCTAAATGAGAACTGGTAGAGTAAAAAAAAACACAAAGAGGATTACAAGTAATACCAAAAATCAGCTTATAACAGATCTTTGTACGGAGCAGATACTCCACATTTTAATAAGGCTTTTTAGGCTTATTCGAAGTATCAGAAACAGTCCGCAGTAGAAGTGTGCAAAGGGCAATAACTCAAATCATTTTTACTTATGTGGACAACAATAAATTAAAGATACGAGCAACACATTAAGTCAACTCAATTTGATAAAACTAAAAAAACAAGAAACAATTGAAAAAAAAATCCAATAAAGAAAAAAAATTCCCGCCAACATGTTTCTTATAAAAAAAAGACCTACAAAGTAGGGATAACCTCCTATGTGTGAAAATGTTGGTTCTCTACTTAAAATAACTTCGAGTTTCATTCCAAGCGACAACACACAACATATGTTTTAAAGTACAGTTCAAAATAAAACCGAAATACCAAACTCTGACATTTTGTTATACATTGATGATAATGGATGTATGAAATCTAGGCTGTACGACAAACGTGATGATTTTGACTTCCAAATTGTGAACTTTCCCTTTCTTAGCAGAAATATGCCTACCTTTCCTGAGTTTTACGAACTATATTTCAAAGCTTGGTCGTTACTGTAGACCTTGTTGGTCATTCAGTGACTTTGTGAAGAGAACAACAACACTTTCACTACTATTACAGAAACTGGAAATTCTATCGCCGTTACCACGACATCACACATAGATATGAAATGTCGGTATCACAAATGAGAACAGTTATTTTCAGCTACATTCACATCTTCCCGGATTTGATATTACTAATTTTGACTTAACCCTGGATTGACCAATTGACAGTTTGACGGGTGCTGTATATATGTTCGTGTTTTTGTGGATATGTAGTGTCTTTAGTCTTCTGGTTTTCTCATTTTTGCCTTCTCTCTGGACTTTGATTTGTGTAATCTTTTGCTTTGTCCCTCCGATATTGTACTGCCGTTGTTTTACTGACTTACTTTATTTGAACACTCGACACAATTATGTAGTTCTCAATAAAACATGTATCATTCATCAAATTTATTCTGATAATAAAATTTAGCGGAACAGCTCCTTAGTGCAAAGTGTTGTCATTGTCTGGCATAACATTATGGTCTTTCAGTTTATTGAATCATTTGCAGCCCTCTATTCAATTATTTTGGCACGAACAAATATTATGATTTTTTCAGCTCTTCAAGAAAATTGAGTTGTACAAATACAACTACAATTTCGGTCTGTTACTGTTTTAAAACAATGTGGTAAATGTCTTTGGTGCTGGACTGTAACTTCGGACATCCTGGCTCGTAATTTGATAATTTGATAAATTGCACCAGCAAAATTAAAAAAGTATAAATTTCCCATTGCAAATTTTCAGATTTAGATCATTGAACAAGCCGGAAGACTACAGCGACGAGCACCCTTCACCCATTTTTCAAAGTACGTTTTGTCTCATTCTATCCTTTAATGAAGACTATGGTAGTGGAGTTGTTTGTCCACCTGTATTGGGTTTTATTAGTATGTTTATTCTAATGTAAGGAAATGGAATGTTTGGGTACCCTCTCGCTAGCGGGTGCTAGTGCCGATAGCAAGTGTGGCTGCCTTTTTTGTAAATTTTACTTGTGTAGTTCCCATGTAGATTGTGTCATTTAATTGTAATTTTCGGCCATGGAAGATGTTTTCTGTAATCTCTTTTATTTAATTGTGTCCATAGCTAATAATTTTGTTTATTATTAGACCTTATGTTCAAGATACTCTCTACATTTTTTGCTATTTGGTTTGTGGTCTGCAAAATGTCTTATTGTTATCTGCATGGAAGATATGGCAATATGCAAACGAAATATGATTTCAATAATCAAAGATAATTGTGATGGTTTATCATTATACACATTTCATTATACCACAAGAAAATTATAGGCGTCAAATTATAGACCGCCTAATATTGAAATTTCAAAAGTGTTGCATTTTTCATGGGAGTTTGCAATATTTAGATTGTGAAGCAATTGTGCACAAAATGGATATGTATGTTCTTAAGTGGGAGCAGATCACAAAACATAAAAGCTGACAGTGCCAATGCCTGTGAATGATGGAAAAGCAAGTCCTATGTCTTGTTGCCTGTGACATTTGTTGCATAAAGGGGTACCTTAAATTCGTGCTCTCAAATGCTTATATGATTATGGATAAATCCGTGGGAAATGTGTGGAATGAATTCACGCTATAAATTAAAGACCCGTTAGGCGATAAAAAAATCACTTTGTTTTGATAATCTACGTGTATTTATTGTACATGTGTTTACACTATGTATATATTATCACAATTATATTTTGAATCGGTAACAAAGATGGAATTAAACTTAATTATAAATTGCAACATGGTTATTACATTAAAGGAGTTCATTATTTCAAGTCCTTCAAGGCATCCAATTAAAAATCGATTCTAAATTGCTCCAAAAACATTCATGTATCTATGCCAACCATTTTTTTTAACTGAAAACTTCAGGTATATGATGATGAAAGACATTAAAATTGATTTTAAAAAAAAATTGAACATTTGTAACATCAAAATCATTATATTTTAGACTTGTAATTTTTTTACATGTACCATCAACTATATTCATTCCGCGGTAAATCATGTCATTCGTACAAATCCTATATCAAATAACGGACTGCCTCGTGGCGGCCCGTAAAAGAATATCAATGTAAATCAATGTCAAGTAAAAAGAATAGGCTCATTTTTTACCTTTTTGTAATTATTTGTTTTTGTATATACGAGTTTTTCCATCCAGTTATAGGACACTTTAGAAATGATGACGAAAAAACGTGTTAACTGCGCAGACTCAACACCAAATTAAGCTCTAATAAGAAAAGAAGTGTGTCTGATACAGTAGAATACCGAAGGAATAAGGGATGTGATAATTAAAAAATTCAAAGTCCATTGATATGGCAAACACGGGAACAGAGAAAAAACAAATACAAAACAAGGACGTGAGACAGACACAAGGCATGGAAATAAAAAGACAACATTCAGAACTAAGGCACTCATAGTGTGAACTCCCATGAAAACCGGGAGTGACATCAGGTGCCCCGGAAGGATAAGCATTTCCTGCTTCACTACTGACATAGATATCTTGATGCAAATTTTAATTGAAGTAATTCAAGCAATTATTTTGTAAGACATTATTTAGATAAAGGTACCACTGTACTTTAACTTTGTAGCTCAATAGTGCTTATATTTGGCTTTCAGGTCCCTGTTTTTTGATTCCCTTTTCAAGAAGATGCCTGCTAGTAAACATTAATGCGGTACCATGATGTCGACGGAGAATTACTTCTAATATTCTAGAAACCGGTTTGAAACAATAGTCAATGGATTTTAATTTAAAAACATGTTATTTATAATTTTAAACCTTGAGCATGAACATGGGATTTATTATGACAAAATAAGAATAACTGTATGACATTGAAGGGTAATTTTTTCTCGAGCGAGATGTGTCCATGAGGTATATTGTTGGACATTCGTGAGCTACATTGTGGACATTCCTTAAGCTTTATTGTTGGACTTTCCGTAAGCTATATTGTTGGTTTCTTGAGCGATATTTTTGGACATTCCGGAGGCTATTTTGTTGGACATTCATTGGGTTGCATTGTTGGAAATTCTTGACATTCTTTTCCAAAATATTAATAATAAATTTAATAAATTTGTTCGATTTGTATTCTGTATCCTATGATATGTAATTTTTTCTGCCGACCAAATTAACAAATAAAACAACTACAACAAGTGATCATTTTGTGACAAATCTTGACGACTGGAAGTAGTGTTGTATTAAATATTCATGTGTGAGGATAACGGAAAATGTTTTTGAATAAATGAGGTTTTTATTGTTGGTCTTCATCTTGCAGTAATATATTTCATTGAATCCTATCATTTTATTTTTAATTTGAATTACTTGTCAGATCAGATGTTTAAACATGTTTTCCTGTTGGTGGGTAAATACAGATATTAATTATCATTCTGTGCAGTCAATTTTCTTACAATTGTAAATACTTCAATGTTGAGCATGCATCGATGCACATTTCATTTATCACCATCAAGGCCCAAATATTAAAGACTGATCAATTAACACATAAACTCAAAGATGCATTGCCAGACTCTGCAGGTTATCTTAGCAGTTTACTAATAATTTTGAATATAAATGACCTGAACACATAATGCCTAAACATGTTTACAAGCTACATACATAAACCTAAACATGTTAAGGCTCTAAACATGTTTAGGGTCTATACATGTTTAGGGTATTGAATATGTTAAAATATGAGACAAGGAATGTGTTTAGGAAAACGTTTAGGACCTAAACATATTTTTTACACATTGTACCAATTTCTCCCCCCTCTCAGTAGCAATCAAAACTATTTCTTTCTTCTATTACTTGCATTTATTTTCAGTTTATTGACTTTTTCTCCTCCCGGTATGGATAGCTGAAATATTGTTCACTGGATGTTTAACTCTAACTAATCAATCAGTCAATATATTCCTCTAAGGAGACACTCGGTGTCGTATGGAAGGCTAAATTTCCCGCCCCTACCCTTTTCCATTGGCAATCAAAATTTGTGGTCCCTCCCCGTTAATTTCGTAGCATTAAAATCGAATAATATGGAATAAAGAAATAATTTTTGTGAAAATAACACAATTGGGTGTTGCTACTTTTTATAGAGTATACACGTTGATGATGGAAGTCCAAGAATGTGCTACATTGGTGATATAAGAGTTTACATTAGAAGAAAAAAATGAAATTATGAGGCCAGACTTTAAACCAATCAGTATTTTTGCATTCAATAAACTAAAAAAATCTTCGACATTGTGGGTACACCTCAACGTAAAATACTTTCATAGATGTCACATTAAACCTAGTGTATGTGTGACCTCAGTCAGCGTTACGTAGATTTTTTTTTTTTTAAACTTAGGAGTATCTCCCTCGTGCAAAACTGGATGTCCTAAGCTGATATGCTTTTCATTAAAGCTGATTAGCCTTTCATGAAGTATATTGCGGCTATTTGTCTCTCTCAACTTCAAGAGAACTCTTGGTATAGAAATATTACCTGTAGTATGGCGTTTGCTTAACTGTGCTTACCCCTAGGGATCCCTGTGATATATTCTTATAGGAGCCAGTATTACAGGCTGCAGGTGAAACATTTAAAAAAATGAATGCCTACAACGAAAATTTTGATTAGGATGTGAATCCATGTCCAAATGAAAAAAAAGACCTCAATTTCTGCCCGTTAAAGAACCTCCTCACCTCGCTCTTTTGGAGTGTTCTATGGTGATCGGCTGGAAGGCTAAATTCCTAGTTTTTTCGATTTTACATTGCTTTTCCAGTTGATGTCAAAATTCTCCGTTCTATGTTCACGTTTAATTTCGATATACATGTAGCTAAAATTTTGCGTGGTAGACGTTGAACAATACTCAATCTATCAAACAGCTTTTTCATATATTATATTTCGGTTTGTGGTGCTATTAAATTCTTGATTTAGTCTGCACTAAAAGACATAATACATTCACTCCATATCCTTTCATTTTTCCTTTAAGTAGTGGAAACAGCCATCAGTCAAACTATAGAGAAGTAACTTCGGTATTTAGTTATTGAAACAGTTACTCTAATTTCTATCCAGTTTTCACATTTCCTGTACGATGTGGGAAACTTTTGTTCTTCCATGAAATTCCCCGCCAAATTTTTGTTTGGAATACAATCCTGGGTGTTTTTCGTCCACTCATTACAGAAACAGTTTTCACAACTTAAACACGTTGCAATTATGAAACTGATCACATCTTGTTGAATAAATTTTCAAATGTTTAGAAGCTCAGCAAGCCTCGCTTCCAAATATTTGCAAAATTTATTAAACTTGATGTGAAAGATTTCATAATCAACTAGTTTTCGTGAAGGAAACAATATGATTATTTGACATTAAGACTCTCATGTCAAGAAATCATAACAAATGGCCATGCTTTAGCTCTTTACGATTTACTCACAAAACGCTCGGGAGTAAATATTTTATCAAACAACACAATTTGATAATAAAATGACAAACAAGAGGTTTCAAAGAGCGCATATCGCTAATATGGAACCTTGCTGACTTGGACAATGCAATAAATCTCTCTGATAAGTCTTTTAAATCTCTTTGTTTACTAAAAATTAAGATTGTTCATAGACCTCACTGTTATAAGATTTAGTATCTAGCTCCTATTTTAGATATAATACAGATATTCTAAGGGAGATAACTGTTAAATACAAAAATACCCAAGTTGCATAAAAACGGTAAATTTAGTTATGCTGTACACGTGTTTCAAGGAGTAACCTCTCATCAGCTAAATTTAAAATGGTAACGTAGTATCAGAAAAGGTTTTTTGATGTGTCTTCATAGTGTCCAATGTTAAAAGTTCCCCGTTGGTAGATTTCCTGTTTTCGATGAGATGAGAACATTCAAGACACATTTAAAGGGGAATATCTAAGAACCGTTCACTTTTTTATGGCCAGGTAATTGAAGAGGATAAGATCTCTGACGGTTTTTCCATTGGATTCAATGTTAAACTCTGTTTTGGCGGCCATCTTGGAGTTAGTACTGATCTGCCCAATACAAATAATCGGCTTTGTGGTTTCAGAAAATATCTTTGAATGTGTTTCGTAAGGGCCTAAAGTTAAAACTTTGTTCCTCACTGTCGGCCATCCTGGAACAGATGCAAACCTACTTTTTAAAGTGAACCATTCAAGAACTACAGTTCTAATTTCAATAAATGGACAAGTAGTTTCGGAGGAGAAGATCTTTGCATATTTTTTCCAAAAGGATCCAATTTTAACCTATATAATTCCAACTGGCAGGCATTATCCTAGGCATACTTTTCAAATGGAACCAAAAATGGGCGACAGAGTGATATCAAAACTAGCCCTGCAATAGCTTACCTAAAGGTAAACTAAAAAGTATGACGGATATTTTTTTTTTCTTGAAGTGAAGACGACTCCGTTTTGCTTTGTAATGTTTTAACCGACTTATATTACAAAGAATTGTGTTTGCTATCATTGTAGTATTAATACAATATTAGTACTTAATGATAATTTGTTATAAAAGTTCTTTATCTTGGATTAGAAATGTAGTTTGAAAATGCTGCAATATAAACTGACTACTTGAGTTTCATTGGAAATTTTTACAAATGCAAAATAACCCAATGTGCACAAAGGAAAGAAGTATCAATAATTTTAATGCACTGATGTTTGTAACGCTTATTTTGATTGGATGGCGTCAAAATATTTTCAGGGGGTAAAACCAACGATTTACCATCGGAAGCAAAAGCAACTTAATGGCACAGGTGCTTAGCAAACTTCCTGTAATTTTCAAATTACAAGAGGGTAGCGAATCCAGACAACGGCACCAAATAACAAAATACCGAGGTTACTGTTAATTTAGGTTCTGCAATTTAGGTTCCGCTTATTTTCATGCATTCCACGTCTATTAAACCTATCATTTTTACTCCAGCAAATGTAATAGAACAAGAGAGATTTCATGTATCATCAGAATATCTCAAAAGCATAATGAAAGGTTGCTTTCAGCGAAAATGTAATGTTGAGTATGGGGATTAAGATCACGGCATCGTATGGGGACGGAGATTGAATTTTTTGTAATCTATCTTTTTTAGATATAAAATGGAATAAAAAAGATGGAATAAAAAAGATAACAGGAAACACCTACAATGGCCGAAAAACACAGCCACATGCCAGAAAGTAAATAGGAACTGCACAAGAAAAAAAAACCCACAATAAAAATACAAAAGACAAACATAAACAACGATAGGAAGACCTTAACTGATAGATTATGTTCAACATTCCAATTTAAACTTCTTTAAAGTTTTCGTGAAATTAGATTCGAGTTAATAATGTAAATTGATGTGAAGGGTGTCTAGAATACAAAATATTAACATGATACCCGCTACGTTATTGGCAATGGCCACATATTTAGAGCAAAGTCGCACTAAATTGTTATGGTAACCAAGTTGCATACCAAGAAAATTTCGGTCAAAAGTCATTGGTCAGAAATATTCGGAGAATGGCATGAGATTAAGATATAACCGAAGAATTCGCATAATACCTAGCCACTTCGTTTCGGACAAAAATGGACAATGGACATTGAAAGAATATGGTGTAAATGCACATTAGACAAAATATCCACAAATACGGAACCACGCAATGGAATTTTGCCGTTCTTTGTCATGAAGTCAATATGAGGCCTTCAATGAGATTGCTCAAACCTCATAATTAGTTGAAGACGGCCCTTGCAACGGTTTGAGTGTAAAAGCACTAATGTCCTATGCTAATGGGCAGATACATGTACAACTTAAAGACAGACACTCAAGTCGATTGCATAACAAAATAGTGAGATGTTGGCAATACAAACAGCTGTCAAGAATAACATTCGGATAATACACAAAGAAATATAAAATGCAAAAATTTGAAAAATGATAGTATTAGCAATGAAGGGATATCCATATGAGAATTTCTATGAAGTACAATTAACCAGCACAGTGTTCTTTCAATCACTGTCTTCTGTTGCCCGATCACTTTCATCTGTTTCCCGACAATCGCACTAATCTCCTATTTATTTTCACTAAATGGAACAATTGTTTTTCTCTTTAAGGTAGACGGGTACTCCAAATTTTTTTCCATAGATTTTTTTTAATTTTTACAGGAAAGTTTCCTTATTATAGAAGTATTGAAATAAAAAAATAAAAAAGGGAGGTCACCACGCTTGTTTTTATTTTAACTGATATCAAAATAATCAAATATTTCTAATGATTATATAGGGAAAAACAGGTATATTGTTGATTTCTATAAAACAATTACATAGATTTCTTTCTACTTTACTCATATATTAGACCTTTGAACATACTTTCAAAAAATATAAAGAAAAATGGGGGTCACCGACTTTGTTTTCCATATAATTTATAAAATGTGAATTTCCATAGTGATATCTATGTAAAATATTTTTATCAGATTATCTCCCTTTTTAAAAAATCCTCTCCCAATTTTTTTAATAATCAAGTTACCATATCTGGTTTAATTAGATAGAGACATGTGAAATCAAGTCCATGTAGGTCCTTTGCATTTTGTATTATGTATATAATATTGATTGATTCATTATAAATAAAACTATTTGCATATTTAAAAACGAGATAATACCATAACAGCATAAATAACAAATTCAAAATGGCGGAAGACTACCGATCTACCTTAAATCAAAATTAAATAATTTATTTTTATGACCAGTGGGATAAGAATACTTTGAAAGTAGGGGATCCAATTTTCGTGGATTTCGGGGTTCGGTAAAACCACGAAATTTAAGTCTGAACGAACTGCACTATCCACTAGAGTGTTACTACATTCAGAATTCCAACGTAATGCATTTTTGTCCTAGAGTTTTAATGCATAGACTACGAAACAACGAATGTAGACACGGTACCCTCGAAATAATGATACTGATAAAAACCACGAAATTGTTGTCCACGAATTAAAGTACATTTACAGTATTTATTTTCACTTGCACCCAGATTAAATTATTTGCAAATTCGTCCAACCACCTCCATGAAAATAAAATGGTCCTCCCCTAACCCAACTTCTTTAAAGGATATTGAGTGTTTATTCCACCTGGCATAGTCAGGGTGAGCTTTCACCAACACCATGCGTTAGCCCTCCGTCCGTTGCAAGCTTTTCATTCAACATCTAAGAAACCACTGTATCAATTGAAAGAAAACTTGGTCACAATGGTCTTTGAGTATAGTCCCCTTTACAAAAAGTGTCCGTTATTTCTTTATCTCATTCAAGATGGCCGCAAGCAGGATATATAGTTTTACATTGAATATGATGGGGAAAACTCTGATGGGAAATTCATTCAAACATCTCGGACCTTTGGTACTGGGCGAAAACTTGGTCACGATAGTCCCTGAGTGGTACCTTAGTAAAGAGTGTCTATAATTCAAGACGACCAAGTCCCCTTTATAAATAATGCCCGGCACGCGTGTATCTTATCCAAAATGACCGCCGATTGAAAACACAGTACCGTTACAACAGTGGTGAACTTAGTTTTGCATTGGCCACTGTGAGAAAACATTTAAAGACGGTGCCTCTACTGGTTGACTGTTAATTCCCGAGGGTATTCAACAACTCAGCAGATAGTACGTCGGCTCTGACCTGAAATCCGATTTTATCTGAAAACTTGCAATATATAAATTTTAGAAAATTGCTTAAAACTAAGGAGTATCTATCTCTTATATAGTCCTTAGCTGATTTTGGCATTCCATTTAGATGGTTTTGGTTATTTGTACTGTATCAGATTTTACAAATTTTTTGATTATGGTCTTTCAAATATTTTAATTTTATCTGCACTAGTATTGAAGAGACATCAGTTGCCTAAATGGCTATATGCTGAAACTAAATTTACAGTATCTTCAGTATATTTTGTTATTTTTTTAAAGATTTTCTACTCTGAAACTACTTCGACACTTTGTATCAATCTTAATCACACGGAAAATATACATCATATGCAAGATAACATCCAGCAGGACACATAGTTTTAACATTGGACACTAAAGGAGAAATCAGAGATCCTCTAGTCTGAAACCGAACTTTTTAAAAAAAGTCCTTGCTTTGTTATTTGTTTGGAATATGATGATTGCAAAATACGCCATTTAAAAGGCACTACATTGACTGCTTAATGAAGGAGATGGACATTGACAGTTTATTTGGCAGCCCCGCACACAAACTCTCCACTGTACCAAGAGAAGACATACTAAACAATAACAAATAATAATTGTCTTCTTGAGATATCAATTTGAGTGAAGAAAACAACAACCTACCGTGTATCTACTGGTTACTTAAGTAACATTTATACCCTTACATACAAAGATACACAACAAAACCACTTTTTAAGCTCCTAACGTCATTACTTACTGTAGTCAAAGATGACCTAAAGATATATAGTGATAAAGTATACTCTACAAGAGGGATGAATCAGATGTGGAATCTCAAAAATTCAAAAAACTTAATATGAATTAAAGTGAAAATATCCTGATACATTGTATATACCGTAATGACTAATAATGAAATTAACCAAGTATTTAAAAATATACAACGGCAAACGAATATCGAAGCAAAAATGGGGATTTGAAGAATAAACTCTGGGAAAACACACTCAAGCCCTGAAACTGCATGCCATATTCGAACCCAAAATGTTCACAATTGTCCATAGTTGACCCCTTTCAAAAATGTGTCCGTAAAATCACTATTTTATCTAAGGTGGCTGCCAATGGAAAAAAAGTTAAACATTGAACCCCATGGAAAGGAATTCCTATATCTCTTTACTGACGCCAAAGAGCCGATTTGAACGAAACCTTAAGACTCTAATTCTTCCTAGGTCACTTTAAAAAATGTGTCTGGCAAGTCTGCAACTCATCCAACATAATCGACACTGGGCTGTATAGTTTGACATTGGATCTTATGGATAAACGATTTAAAGAGCTTTTCATCTGAACTACGACGTGGCCGCTTAAAACCTACTTAGACACAAGAGTCTTGTTTAGTCCACTTAAAAAAATGACAAGTATAATAGGTGTGTACCGCATTCATACTGGCTACTAGTGGGAAACATAGTTTTAACACTAGACCATATGACATAAAGGTCTATATTGAAATTGAGATCCTTACACATTTTAAGTAAGTTTGAATGCCTATATCAACCACGGTGAACGAAATAGGCTCTTGGAATTTTTTTTATATTTTTTTAAGTTTATACTTTGCCATATTTGCATTCTTTATTTATCTTTTTTTCGAAACTTGTATAAGGCACTTTCGACTACAGGTTGATAATGGTGATGGTTTTAGTGACTGAATATTACTTCCTCTATCGATGATATATTTTATAGGAATTTCGTCATTTAAATACAAGTGAAAGTATTATACTTGAATTTGTAAAACGTTAAAGAAGTACTTGGCTCCAAACCGTCGCTGGCCAACTATCTTGACAACAGAGATCAAAACCCGAAATTCACCGGGAGATTACAAGTGTCCCAAAACACACCATCTCTATCAATTTTTTTTTATGTTTATGTACGGCTTCATTTCAGACTTCAGTGCTTGTTTTATTATGTGGGTTTTGGGGTCTGGCCAACAGTTTACCGGCTACAAGCTATTTCCGCCATTAGGAAATCGCATTACATCTCATTCAGAGCAATAAAACGTGGACTTATTGAACAAAATCTCTCACCTAAGGTCTCATTTCTACAGGAATTTAAAATACAAAAATAAACCACCGTCCCCATGCGATGCTGCGATCTACGTCCCCATACGCAACATTACATTTTCGTTGAAAACAACCTTTCATCATGCTTTTGAGATACTCTGATGATACATGAAACCTCTCTCGTTCACATTTGCTGAAGTAAAAATGATAGGTTTAATAGACGTAGAATGCATAAAAACAAGCGAAAAAGTAGGTGCCGTTGTCTAGATTTGCTACCCTCTAGTACATTCGTTAAGTGTTTGCATACTTCCAGGGCGCACTGAGCAAGGAAACTAGGCTACATCAATTCGTAAATAATCCTAATTTTCCGATAAAACTACATCAATGACCAATAATTGCAAAATCTGTCAGAATCTACCCCAAAAAGCTAACCTACATGACTCTGCCCGCTTTACAATAACCGTCTCATTACGCTACCAATCACCGTCCCCACATGTTGTATTGATCACGGTGTACTTAGTTTACTTTAATGTCTATAGGAGTCTTGGATGGTGAGTAGTATATAGGGACGTTGACGAGGTGGATCAGAGGTTGATCTCCGGAAGTGACGTAGATCGGAGTGACGTAGACCGGAAGTGACGTGACCGGAGCCGGAAGTCACGTGACCGGATGCATAGCATGTCAACATTGCGCATGCGCGACCGGTAGTAGCCCTATTTGAGGCCCTAGTCGGCCATATTGACCGCAAATGACGTGTTGGAACAACATGTGACCTCACAGGGGTGTAATGGGAAGGTATTGGAGCGCGCATGCACAACCGGAAATGGGTGTGTATCTACTGTAAGTAGCCATTTTAACCGGAAATGACGTGTTGGAACAACACGTGATCCCGTAGGGGTGTTGTATTACCTTACTAAAGTGTGCTTGCGCGACCGGAAGTGGGCGTAGCCCCAACTGTTAATCGGAAGTGGCCCTATTTGAGGTCCTATTCGGCCATATTTCCCGAAAGTCGGGTATTTTTCGAATTCGGAACGACTCGGGCGGAGTCATTCGGATGTTTTCGGAAGTTATCGTTGTTTGTTGATCTATGGTGTCTTCTATCACGTCCGCGTTCATAATTTGGAAGGGGACAAAACTCTTGCTAGTATTTTTTCTGCAGTTTTCAAAGTTTGATTTCACCCAAGGCTTAGGCGAGATAACTCGTGATTATTGATGTTTGTGCTAGTTAATATTTTCGTTCACGACTATGGTAAAACGACTCACGAGTACGTTTTTTGTTGTTCTCGTGTGCTCATTTCACTTTTCGGCGGCGACGGCGGCGGTGATGGTAGTGTCCATTGATGGTTAAGCTGCGGCGGCTGCGGTGGTAGGCCATAGTGGTGATATAGGAGGAGGAGGAGGTAGTGGTGGTGGTGGTGATATGAAATATTTCATGTGATTCCAGCAATTATTTTCTCAATCCAGGAAGGGTCACTATGCGTTTCACCAGGCTTGTGACTGGTTATAACTGTTTAGTTATAGACCGCATTTGCCCTTCCGCCCTTTCCCAGCTGTCTTTGGTCTATCCTTAACGTTGATTCGTTTTCTTCGATCTACGGTGGGTCACCAATCCAATACATTGCCTTTTATCTACAGCATACTCCCAAGCTTTACTAGTGTCATAGTCCTCTTCTTTTTACAATCGCTGAACTACAATTTGATTGTTCAGTGTTCTGTACACCTTCGATCCATTTTGTCCCAAAACACAGCCGTTTTAATGTTGCAATTCTTTTATTTAAATGATATTCCTTATTAAATGTCTTATTATATTTTGAACTCTTACCATGTTTAGTTCTATTTAATTGGCTAACGAGTATACTTTTAGCTGTGCTCTCGTGCTCATTTCAGTATTCGGCGGTGCTGGTGTTGGGATGATAGGCTATTATGGTGGTGATGGTGGTGGTGGAGGTGATGGTGGTGGTGGTAGCGGTTATCGTGGTAGTTGGGCATTTCTAGTGGATATAAGGGCGGCAGTTGTGTTGGTGAGCTTCTTAAGTTGTGGATTTTCTTGTTTAATGATGTTACTCACGACTGCTCACATGACTCATGAGTTGTTCACATGACTCATGAGTTGCTCACGAGTATCGTTTTGACAGTGCTCGCGTGCTCATTTAACTTTTCGGTGGTGGTGGTGGTGTGGTGGTAGGCTATGTAACTGGGTGGTGGTGGTGGTGGTGAGAGCGATTATCATATTTAACCTTAATAATGCCAACACTATCTATAATTTAGCTATAACCCTTTCCATAATTTAAGTCTTACCCTATCTATAATCTAACCGTAACTCTAGCCCTAACTATGATATAAGCCTAACCATATCTATAACCTAACCCTAGCTCTAACCTTAACTTTGATTTAACCCTAATCCTATCTATAATCTAACCCTAACCCTAACCTTACCATAATTTAACCCTTACCCTTACCCTAGCACTAACCCTAACCATAGTAGTAGTAATAAGTAGTGCTCTGTCTGTAGCATAAGAAAAATACATGGTACCGCTTAGAACAAATAATGAATTTATCTAATGTTAGAGACAGAGTACTTCTTATTACTACTATAATTAAGTTAACTAAAACATGTAAGAAAAGGCACATTTTCTCCATTCTAAAATCATATAAGAAATTACGTTAAGATTCTTGCTGTAAATTAACTACAACATGTTAGAAAAGGAATATTTCCCCACTTGTTATTATATTGATGCCCGCGACACTGAAAGTTGCTGTAATTTAACATAAAACACATAAGAAAAGTCACATTTTCTCCATTTGATATTATATCAATTACTGCCCGCAATACTGAGTCTTAAAAAAAATTTAACCTAGATCATATGAGAAAAAAGCACGATTTCTGCATTCTATATCATATCAATACATTGTACCTATAATACTATATAGGAATATAATTTTCTGAATTGCTGTAAATTTACTGGATAAATATAACAAAAGGGATATTTTAAATGCTGGTTGGGGTTGTGAATGTTGAAAATTTGATAAACATATCACAAAGGATATTTTTGTGCACATTGTTGTCATTTTACCAAGAAATATAAGCAAAGTATGCGGTGTTCCATAAATCTACTTAATATGTTGGTATTTATTATTTGCTTAATGGTAAAATTCACAGGATGGAAATGTTGAATGATTCCATCGCATTATGACAGGTCAGGGCTCTGCGACAGGTCAGACCAGTCAGGATTCTACGACAGGTTAT
The DNA here is from genome assembly GCA_002080025.1 of Modiolus philippinarum. Lineage (NCBI taxonomy): Eukaryota > Metazoa > Mollusca > Bivalvia > Mytilida > Modiolidae > Modiolus > Modiolus philippinarum. Next base: position 7,245 of record MJUU01069328.1, on the reverse strand, counting down.
AGCGGTCATTGCTCTACGACTAGCATCAGGCACTGTGATTATATGACTGCTCCAAGTTTACATGAAGTTAACTTACAACTGCTCTCATGACTGCCCCCAAAGTTAATTTTGACGAGATAATATGTCTGCACCCTACTGTATGTAGACATATACAGTATATAAAAGAAATGTCATCTAAATTTTAAATTTGAAGCAATATTTGTTTTCCAATATTTTTTTTACTTTAAACAAGTCTTGCTCAATATTAATATCCCTCGTTCTCTTAGATGTTCTATACGTTTGCACTGTGTTTACACATTTGTTAATTTCATTTTGATTTTTGGGGGGATTTTTTCGAATAAAATACATATCTACAATAATATACATTTAGAAACATGTGTGACAACTGCATGTATAATAAAGTTAAAATGTATTCAATAAATGTTTTCAAATCCACCAGTGAACGATGTCGATTATTTGTATTCATATTCTTTTTCGATTATCATATTCAAATTATTCGATCTTCAAATGTTCATGAACTGAATTAATAATATTAATAATATTTGTATCAAGTGAACCATCCTAGCCTCATGTAATGATTGATTTGAAAAATGAAAAGCCCCCACAGTTTGTAATTATCAACATGTATATTGAGATTGATTATCCAGAATTACAAACATTTTCTGAACGGATACGCCTTCCATTTCTTAAAAAAGATAGGAAAATGTATTTAATTTAATCATACATCGCTAAATGACATCCTGGTTTTGAAGTTTTACCATGTAATATAATGGTAGCATTCTATGTAAATGGATATGCATTTCAAGTTTTACTTTTGTGGATCATATCTACCTCATTACATTTATCAGGTAAAATGTATTTTTAATCATAATACGATGATTTATTGTTTTGGTTGTCTCCTTTAATTAATAATCATTTATTTGATTATTCAGAATATAATTACATTTTTTCACTTCAAGGACCAAATGACCTGAAGATTTTACAGGTATACTGATCTCTCAGTGATACTGCCGATAACAACTGGAATCCATGAATGCTGCAACATTTTTAATATATTATGCTTCAGTGGTTATCATCCTAACACGGAAATTCATCCCAGATCATTCCAACATGTCCCTTTTATTACCACGGAATACACTCTGCATAATTCAGGATTGAAGAGGTGCGCAGTTACGGGGTAATCATCTCTTTGCCTTTAGTTAAAATCGGGAAGAGTTTATGTATCAATCAGGTAACCATCAAAGTGTGGTTGAATTCTAAACATGAAGTTTTTGTCACAGTATCAATCAGGTAACCATCAAAGTGTGGTTGAATTTTAAACATGAAGTTTTTGTCACAGTATCAATCAGG
>MJUU01069325.1:136229-201849 GCA_002080025.1 Modiolus philippinarum | reverse complement strand
ATTTTTGGAAAGAGGAGACCATGGCGCATCGAAATGACAATGTCGTACAGATCAAATTTGGTCACATTTTATTTAAAATGGGGTTAAAGGTCATTTCCTAAAATCAAGAAAAATCTCACGGAACTAAAAGATGGCTTCATTTTACCAACAAAACCCTCACGAAATTTTCAAAAAAATAGTATTAATTTTATCAAGACAGTTCGTTGATTTATTTTCTATAATGATTTGTCATTTGTCTTCATTAAACAAGTTTTACGGTTACCATTTGTTATTATTATGAATAATATATTAAAAGTTTTTGTTGAACCATTTTTAAAGGAAACCTTGAATTAAATTTTTAAGCCTTACCTCTTCAAAATTGAATAAAACCTGGACAAAATAAAACAATTTTTTTGTTGTTGGTATTACTTTAGTAAATTTCCATGAAAAATACGCACAGCCATAAAACCTAATAAAACCAATAAAACTTGACCAAAACCCTGTTATATCATCGACATGGATAGCGAAATTTCGATTTAAATGTAAAAACATTAGTATGTACATGAAAATTCGAAATTCGACCAATTTAAAAATCTCCAACAGATCAAGATAATTTGACAAGACTTGGTCTATCATGTTATTCTACCTTCATATAGATTAGAGTTGTCGCGCTTCATACGTTTCCAGATTTATCAAGCTATAAAAATTCCAGATTCACATAAAATATTTAGATCTTAACGCAAATTTCATGCTTTTATATGTTGATTTCTCTGTAATGGCAGACATGACACCCATGATTTTTGGCACATATGTACAGATGATAGTCGTTTTTCCGTTTAAATTAGAATATTTCGAAAATTCAGGTAAGTGATTTCGTATTCAACAAAAATATCTTAAATTCTTGGCCCTTTTTATTCCATTTTTAAAACCGAAAATTATAAAATCCAATGGATAATAAGTTACATTTTAGCTAGTAAAACAAATTTTAGGTCTGGACTTTATATAAAAATAGCTTTTTATCAGGATATCGGAGACTCTTACTAATTTCTATAAATTTAAAGATACCATATCTGAGAATTTGCTATAGGGTACCCCTTAAAAATGAGAAATTACAGAAATCGTGACCACGGAAACTTTCTACGACAATGAAAAATATAAAATTTAATAACTATTCCAACCTATAAGACAAAATTTAGTCGTGTGTTATTCCGTTAACCCAAACTCGTAAACTAAGCGTCTTTTTGAACATTGGGCACCCTACTACATCGGAAAAACAAAGAAACATAAATAACATGATTACGGCACAGAAAAGAAAAATGAAGACAGCCACCCATATACATAAATGAACAAAACGGACCCAATAAAAAACCATGGATGAGATCAGGTTCATCAGTAGAGTAAGCATCTCCTGCTTCTCAAGACACCTACCGTGTTGAACATGTTGACTCTGGTAGTAAAGTCAAATCCGGTAGAGGAAAAACAAGCTTTTAAGTTTAGTACTCAAACTGATGAGAGAGGCCGTCTTGTACTTACTATTAGATTTGGACAGAAAAAAAAGAGAAAAAATTAACAACCAAAACATCAAAGATTTGAACTATCGATATCAAATCATACACAATTGTCTTCAAAAATTTCATTTCCAGTTCAGTATATAAGCATGTTTTACATGGTATAATTTTGCAAAAAGGCCATATAAATGAGCAAATAAGTCAAATTGAGCAGGTTTTGATGTAAATGTTTCTTCTATACCCTTTAATCAACAATGAGAGTTTTTAATGATATGTTCTCGTTGGACAACTACAGTTATTTTTTGTACCACTCCTTTGTTCCTCTGGTATTTTACTGCAATTGTTTGTTATCAAATAGTTTTTTCCATTATTTTTGTTTCTCTTTTTTCATTTCCATGCTGGTTGACATGTCGTGCAGATAATCAAGAAACATTTATCAAGATCACTGTTAGTATTTCTGTTAAATACTTAAGGTAGTTGGGGTGTCTTGGTTTCTGACATAAGAACCTTTTTAAGATTTTGTACAATGAAACTTTGAACAATATGCTATAAAAACTAAAGTATTCAAAAAAATTGGGGGTCACGGAAATGTCAACAAAGATGCAAAGTTGTAAAGATTGGTCAAATTTTGTGTTTTTGCACTATATTTACAAAAAAGAATTATATGGGAAAAGCCCTATACCACAGTTCAAGGGTATATTTTTTTTCTATAAGCAGACATACAATGTTTTCCAAACTTTGTTTGTTAATTTGGTACGATATAGAACTTCGATTTAAAAGCCTTAAAAAGATATATCACGGAACTTTTGAAAAAGTTATGTCATGAAACATGAAGAATTTGTAAGTTTTTCAAGAAAGGGTAGATAACTTAATTAAAGGAATTAGGGTCCGAGAATAAAAATAAACCATATTTTTTTTTTTTTTTGGAAAAGTCATAATAAATGTGTTTTGTTGAAATGCTTTTGGCAAATTTTGGGATCAAGCACCTTATTTGTTTTAACAAGCTAAGAAAAAAATTAACCTACTCCATTGTATCTCAGTATAGAATTTTCTCCCTTTCATAAAACATTTGAATTTTTGGCAAATATGTAATGTTATTCAAACAAACTTATTACTTATCGTTCATATTTATTTAAATTATTGTGTTAAAGACATACTAAATCATTTAGACTACATTCTAATTTTCGCTTAGATGCGCAAAAAAGATGCTCAGTTTCAGACACCTGAACTACCTTAAAAGAAATTTTTCTAATCATTAGTGCTAAAACTGTACCTCATGTTGGCCACAGAGGGTTATTTGATTACAATCACGTGGTTGTACAACTTTATCACAGCTTAAACACAATGGTCCATTTCCAGATAATGCTGCAAATATCAAAATAGATTTATAAACGAGAAAACGAACGATCTGTTGACAAATAAACAAGATTTTTACTTGACATTTGTCAGTTTCAGACTGATTGATTTAGATTTAATTATTATCATGTTATTTATGTACTAAAGTCGACAAGAAAGTAAATGAAATCAAATTGTTAAAATGCCTACACATATAATAGACTTAAATATAACATTACTTAGCTTAGTTGTAAGAGTTGACGTGGTATGATCGTATTCACGTGATCGTATTAGTCTAAAAGAAAGCAGAATTTGTCCGTATATCCATAAATTTTCAAATTTTTTTTATCTTTTTTGAGTCTGTAATCGAATTGCGTCGTTGAACATACCATGCTGCCTCGGCTTGCAATGCCACAGTATTTATACAGCGATTTTTAGGAATTGCGGGTTTCTTAAATGTTACTACTTGTTCATTTGCGTGACTGCAAATTTGGCAATAAACAATATAATGATAATTTCAAAATAGAATTTGTAAATGATTTCAGATTTTTTTTTCTTTTTTTTTCTTTTTTTTTTCGTTTTTATTTTATTTTAATCTATCTGTATAAAGTTCTATTACACCTTAACATCGGTCGGTTATCTCCCTGAACCAATTACGTTATAAATGGTCAAAGAGGCAGTAATATAAATTTCAATTTCAAAAGAGACTATTGATATGCTTATTAAAATTATCTCCACTTTGACCATATAAGGACATAGTCCACTGTTATTTTCTTGCAAGCATATTTTGGGCCTGAATTTGTGGTCTATGTCCAAAAACTAACTTGATAAAGCGAGAAAATTGACAAATGTATCTCAATTATCTCCCTTTACCAAGTAAGTTTCATGAAGTCAAATCGGAAATAATTTTAATTAGAATACAAATTTATAAATAGCCTCTTTTGTTTTTGATAAGTACTTTATCATATGAGAACGCATCAAATTTGCTCGGATATGCTCACTTGTTCCGTGACAAAGTCCTTCTCAAACAAAATGTCCTATATTTTATACCTATCATAGTAATTTCTGAATAATTACGCTCCTTGGCTTGTTGCTTTGATTGTGCATAGTAGGTATATTGTTGTTTGCTTGCTGCTCTGGATTTTAATATATGAGGGGTATAAATTGTAACTTTCACAAAAAGTGCATACATGTATGTAAGATAGGTTTTCAATTATTTACTGTTTGCACGTTATATATATCAGAGACAAAATACCTGCACAATAGGCCACCATCAAAACCAGTGTACTTAAAACATAAAATACTACCAAGTTGAACATGCTCTGAAAAAGTAAAAGCAATTACAACAGTATGATAATTTGTAAAAAGTATTTTCATTGCTCATTGTCCCCGTGTCATTGTGACTAGTCAGTCACTACAAATATAAATGTAAATATTTGAGTCAGTACTACTAAATGTTATTGTGAATTTCCAAAAGGAATCACTGTTGAGCCTTTGGTCTCCAGTGCTATGCGATTTATACGTCTTTCAGTATACATTCCGACTATTCTTTCTGTGCTAATAATGTGAACGATATTTTTATCAACTGCGCTGACGATGTTACTATTATTTTTTCCCATAAAATCCCAGGCATATTATTTATAACCACTTAGGGAATGAGAGGAGCTTGAATCTGCAATTGGGTGTCGAACACAAACTTTCTTTGAATCTCGGAAAAACGGAATGTTTAAAATTTTGTCCGAAACGAAAACTAAAACAGTTGCAAAGGAGTATGTACGATAAGAGGCATAAGTTGGCCCCCAGTCCTAGCTGTATTTTCAAACGCAGTATTTCCTTTAAACTTTACATGGTATATCACAGTTGTTATATTGCATAATTCAAAACTCAAGTAAATTGGTGCAGTTCCGTCAGCAATTCCTGATTGTAACGTAACAAATGTCACGCTTCTTCTAGATTTGTGGAAAATCGGCTAATTTTCGTCAATTTTTGGTCATGTTTTGGCACAGGCAGCACAAACAAAAAAACTTTTCCCAAACCTGTCGAATTATATAACATACTGATATTGAATTGTATTTTGAGACACGGTTTTATGAAATATAAGGGTCTTAATTTTAGGGGCCAAATATACCCCTTACCGTACATACTCCTTTTGTAGTAAAATGTACGGTTAACTTAAAACCGCTGTACCACTTCCGCTGGATTTTGCTGGTGTTTGTACTAAAGTTAGTGAGAATCGAATGGCCCGTCAAAATTAAAACGAACAATCGAGGGACACTGCAACACGGAAATACGAAGAAACAAGAACACAACACTAGTTTGGGATAGAATAGAAAAAATGAAGACACATACTGATGAACAACATGGCACCAATAAAAACCATGGGTGAGATAAGGTGCACCCGTAGAGTAAGCATCTCCTGCTTCTTATAAGACACCCTCAGTGTTGAACGTAGGCGAAAACAAACTTTAGCTGTAAAGGGAAAGATCTCTTGCCATCTGAAAAAAAAGATATCCAATAGCGGTCCACAAGATCATAATGTCGACTGTAAAACTTCTGTAGTGATGATTTCAAGTTATGGGTACATTTAACGTACCCCTTTTTAAGTCACCTATTTGTAAGCAAACGAGCTCTATCTAGTCAGAAGCTATTTCGACCACAAGCCTTGAGTAGCAAATGAGTTGGGAGATGTACATGTATAGTCCATATGCTGGCGCTTTTGGAATGTTGCTACAAAGAGGGAAAGTTGACTAAATGTTGTCAATTTCAAGATGAAGGGCAAGGAACGAGGCCGATATGGAAGTATCTGTAGTATCCTTAAATTCGATTTTTTTTTTTGATATATAATATAAGATGAAGAAAATAAGCAAAGCGAGGATTGTTTAGTGATAAAATCTAATCTATATAATGGAAGCTGAAAATAAAGGACTGTGCAAGTTTTCTATATTTGTAAGAAGCCATCCAATGAATTCAGCCTGATATCAGTGAAGACGTCCGACTGTGGCAACATCCTATCGTTCTCTTTTGTCTTTCATTTGCGTTTTTCTTGTGCAGTTGCCTTTTGCATTGTGTATTCACAGAGTAATTTTCACTCACTAAGGTGTTTCATGTTATCTCATTTCGTTTTGGATATAATTTGCCGTGATTTTGTATTTTTGATTTTGGAATCCCCTTTAATCATATTTGCTTCGGTATTCGTTTGCCGATGCACTCATATATTTAAAATTATATATAGAAAGATCAAAACTTGCTTGAGTGTTAAACACTTAAAACCTGAAAAAAGATGGTAAAACTGACCTTGTTTTGTGCTTCAAAGTGCGTACACCTTATCTTCTTATAAGTACATTGTCTGATAAGGATTTGTTTTAATATAGATATTCATTGTATTCGTTTATTATTAAATTTAACATCAGCAATTCTTTGTAAAGACTTTGTAATTATTTCTCAAGTTTTTACATTTCTGTGGATATTTAAGCTGAACGGAATAAGCATATTCTATTAAGCAAATATATGTTACAGTACAAATTGGAATCCAGTAGGATCCAGAATCCTCCTAGTAAAAATTCTAATTTCTACTAGGACAAATTAGAATTCTGATTTGTACTGGATTTAATCCAGTACAAATCGGAATTCCAATTTCTACTGGGACTAATTAGAATTCTGATTTGTACTGGATTTGATCAATAGACACGGTGGAAGAGAGGTAAAACATTAGTAATATGTCGCATCCACTGTTTTGGTGATCATTAAATTAAAATATTATTTTCAAAATAATAAGATTAATTGTCTAATTGTATAAAATATATAGATGTTTTTTCCGAACTCTTAAACCCTCGAGAACAGTTCAAACTTTTGATCACTTGTTCATTGTTGTTTTCACAAGTTAAACATGGAAGAAGGCATGTAGGTATTTTACCCAAAAATATTGGAATGTTTTTTTTGTTTTTTTTTAAGATGGCATACTTAAAAACGACTTTTCTGATACTGATCTTGTTTTGGTTTCCCTGGTTCAAATGCAGTAGATACTGTTACTCTACCTGGAATTTCACACACTGTCACGTTAAAAAATGGTTCATTGGAAGAGTGCAGTATAACAGCCACACTTTGTATTACTCTGGCAAATGCCTGGTCCTAAATCGAAAATTGCATGCTCTACCAAATGTCACAGAGTTCAAAAAATTGTTACAAAAAATGTACAGTTATATTAGAATTATGTCATCTGTCATTTTATTGTGTTTAGTTTTTATAAATTCAAACGCTGTAAAATACATACTTCTCATAACAAAATCAAAAACTTTTTTCAGCTTTGAATGTTAGTAATATCCAGTATCCCCCTGAACTTAATATCCAGTATTATTCTGGATCATACTAGAAATGCAGTAGGATCCAGAATCCTCCTTGTATAAATCAGGATATCTCAATTTTCCTAGGAGAAATTGGAATTCCAATTTGTACTAAATTAAACCCAGTACAATTTGGAATTCTAATTTGTCCTGGTAGAAATCGGAATTCCAATTTGTACTGAACTAAATCCATGCCAGTACAAATCAGAATTCTAATTTGTCCCAGTAGGATGATTCCGGATTCTACTGGATTCCAATTTGTACTGTAACATATATATAAACAGACATATTATACTGTAACATATATATAAACAGACATATTAAAAGATCTAATTTAAATTCATCAGTGAATTAATGTACCTATTCATGTAAGAATTTCTAATATAAATGCCCTTTCAAAATTCAACATTTTGGCATTTTTATCTCTAAAAATTAAAATTTTGTTCTACCATTTGTATACACCTTCCGAATTTAACTGCCAGAATTTCCTACAATCAATTTGAAAAATGCCATGTGGATGTTTATATGTCATATTGTCTGTTGGTCCCTTTGACGGGCAATAGATGTCAGTGTTTGAAAGTGTAATTTGCCGATTTTAATATGTATGGTGACAATGCGGCATTCATGTAGCGTTTTTTTACATCTACCAAGTGGATTCTTATAAATCGGATGTTAAGCCTGTCTTGGACCTTCTCTGATGTAAAAGAGTTTACTCATAGGCTTCATGGATACTTTAAGTGCATTGATTCTTCCATTTAATAAGTTATATATTTTACGAAAGGATATGGTGTAAATGAACACGAGACCATAACACATGTTTACTCCAACAGCAATAATTTTAATGAGATGTATGGCCATTTTGGAAATTAATTCCTTATCAGCAGCACTAGAATCCAAACAAAGAAAATGTTTTTTGTGGGAATTTTGGTCCATGTGCAATTATTCCGTGTCAATCACATTAAAATTGCATATTTGATATGGATAAATTCGGCGTTGAAGTCATGTCGCAAATAACATTGTGATCCCCATTTCATCTGCATATTTATTTTTCGTAAACATAATCAAATCTCACCCATTGTTTTTTAGGTCCTTGTTGTTCATCTGTATACTTGTCTTCGACCCAACATTTCTTTTGAAATGCCTGTACCAAGTCAGGACCATTGCGGTCGACAACTTTGCCGGTAGTTTCTACCTGATTTGTCTTTTTGTCTCATGGACTTCGGCTCTTGATCACTCTGTTCGGTAATTTTGTCATTACCCCCAATTCACTGTATACTTGTCTACAATTTTCTTTCTGTGCAGTATTTATATGATGTCTTTGATTCTTGGTTGTTCCAATTTTGCAATTGTCTTTTGATTGAATTTTTAGGGCTGATTCGGTTCCAACTTACTTTACCTAATCCAGGTATCTTATTTCTCGTAGTAATATATTTCGGAAACACAATAAAAATGATCATAATTGCATTAAATCAAGTGAGTTATTTGGAAGGTATCTTCGCTGAGGTGAAAGGAGACCGAAATTATCGTAATGACACTTCGTTTGACCATTGCAAGAACATGTATGTGCTTATAACAACCAAGTCAATTAGTATGAAGTGAACGTTTTATATTTAGTGTATGAAACTTAATGTGCCTCGAATCTGGTAACACAACTGTAACCTTGAAATTCCGTACAATATGAACAAGTCAATATGATAACTTTTTCTTGAGGCTCTGCAAACTAGTCGCCAAACAATCGTCTAGTTTTTATTTTGTTTTGTTTTGATTTTTTTCTATTTGATATAGCATACAGGTAGTTGGCAAAAATTTAAATGACGACGATGATATGCAAAAGGTATTTGGTTATTTTTGTGTGTTTTTTTACTTGTCGTGTTTTCTCATTATCAATAGCTTTCCGGTGATGTTATTATTGTACGGACGGAGATTTTTATAGTATGGTTTTGGTTCTTTAGAATATATCGGGAAACGAATACCGAAGCAAGAATACGGAAAGAGGGAATTCTAAAATCATAAATCCAAAATCACGGCAATTCACAGCAACACGAATTGAGACAGTATGACAAAAATAAAACAAAAATGAGCAAGAACGCCACATAACTAAAGCACTAGCAGTGTGAAAACTGAGGTATCATCAGGTGCTAAGGAAGGGTAAGCGTGATGTGCTCCACGCGTGACACCCGTCACACTGCCAGTGTAAAAAGTCCGGTTTGTCACAGTCGGTGTTAGTCAGTCCGGTAATAAACTCTGGATTTACCCAAAGATGTATATTCTCATTTGTGAAATAGAAACATTGTAACGGTCTGTCAAATCGTGGTGACGACCGTAAACCTTCTGTAGTGACAATTGCAACAGTTACTGAACATACCCTTGATGTTTAAGTTTTTGAGACAGTAATTTCACTCTATTGACAAAATCATTATACAAACTACAGGCGCGGCAATAGCGAATGAGTTGTGAAATGTACACGTCATATGCCCGAGATGTTGGAATATTACTGCTCAAAAACGGGAAGTTCGCTATTCGAAAGTTGAAATCATCATGCTTGTCGTAAATGTTTGTTTAAAGACGTCCAGAGTTGTCAATTTAGAGGTATATGTCCAGTTATGATGCTGATATAAGATGAAGGTATCCATGATTTAAGAATTGTTCAAGGCAAGAACATCATCTATATTACGAAAACTGAAATTAAAGGACTTGGCTAGCTTATTGTTTTTTTTCTGTACTAGACCATGTATGAAACTGGCTCCATACGAATAAAGAAACAAATCTGCTAAAAGTGGCGTACAATTAGTCCCCATAAGCATCCCTATTGTCTGCTGGAAAACTTGTCCTCCACATTCTACAAATACATTAACAATCAAGAATTCCAGCGTTGCAATGACATCCCCCTCTGTATACATTTTGTGTGAATCAGTGTGATGTTTAGCAAAATAGGCCCTATCTTTAAATATGAATATCTTCTTTCACCCTTTTTAGTACAGAAAGACTGATGTATTAAATCCCAGAGTACTGACGTTAGCTTATCATACGGAAGAATAGTATAGAGAGTAGAAAAATCAAATGCTTGGACACTGGTGCAGTGGTTGAGTTAAGTTGAAGATTGAAATTCTAATAAATCTTTTGAGTTTTGAAAATCCACATCTGATTTACTCCCCTTTTTGAATATACATGTACTTTATCACTATATATCTTTAGGCCATTCTTTGACTGCAGCAAGTAATGAAGTTAGGAGCTTAGAAAAGGGTTTTGTTGTGAATTTGGCATAAATGTACGGACCAAGATGTTTTGTAGCCTATTTTATCTTGACACAAAATGATAGTCCTATTATTTAAATTTGATGATGATATATGCTTTCAATAGGGTATCCCACATTTGAACAGCGTATTTAAATGATGATATTTTTCAACCTATTTATATTGTACGTATATAATTTTTATATATTCATACAAAGCCACATCTGTTTTACTGGGTCAATTTTGAATTAGATATGTTGATATATACCACTCAAATTAAATTTTATCCTCATATATTTACAATATTCACATATATCATACAACATAAACAAATGTCTTATAAAAATACTTTCCCGTAAAACATTTCTATTGACATGTGAAATTAACAATAAATGCAAAGATTGATATTATATAAAATAAACAGAAAACAAATTATAGATAGTTCTCCATAAAATTCATAATTTCTTACAAAATAAAATAGTCTTTGTATAATGAAAACTTAATACCTCTTTATATATCATATAATTTAACTTCGAACTTCTTTTTAAATTTTGTCATAAATTTCATAAAGTAGCCTACATTGCAGTATTTGTCGATGAAATATATTGACTGTTTGACTACGAAAATATGTTATTAGCATGCAGTAATGTTTAATGTCTACATAAATATTTGAAAATCACACTGAAATTAAAAAGTTTGATTTTGATTTTTTTTTGTATGAACATTACTTAACATTTTTGCTTATTCGCCTTACATTAGGTGTCAAGTGAAATAAGAAAACCAAGAAGAAAGAAGAAACTAACCATAGAAAGAACAAAACAGTCAAGAAATTGTTGTACTTAACTTCTGCTTCAACAGCAAATGTTTGCAGAATCCCATTATCTTTGACAATATATTATTTGGACACTCAAACACTTTTAAATCACTTCTTTTAACTTGTCAAGCTGGACTCAACAGAGTCAAAATACATTCTAAATGTGACAACACATTAATGATTTTGTAGTTATTGCAAATATTTATATAACAATATTTCATTTTTTTTCCTTCACACGATGTCAGTTTTTTCGCCCTTATCTTCTCCTTGTACTAATGAGTATACAGATAATGGCTCTGTGTTGTTTGATATTGGTGTTGTGGTATACGTATCTGTATTCTGTGGTGATGATGAAACGTCATATTCGTCGTATAAATAACTAGAATTGGATGGAGCTGCATGCTTTGGAAATGTTGATGGTCGTACCATCCTTAATACTTTCTGCAAATATAAAATGCATGTATTGAAAAAATGGATAAAATCTTGTCGCAATAGTTTCGTGAAACTAGATATTAAATGATTTATTATTAACTGTTTTGATAACAGTTGAATTTAAATTTAGTTAAGAATAACCAATTATACCGAAATTGTCGTAAAATTAAATTCTGCAGATGGCCATTTTGACAATTAACGTCTATTTAGAGCAGATGGAATCGTTACTGAAAGATGTATAATATCTGTTAGAGAACAAATAACCAATAGGATCTAAATGAAAGTCAAAATCTATTTGGCGAGGAATATGTTCATATAATTCACGTCTAACAAACGAAGCAAAGTTTCCATAACACTCCAGAAGCCATTACACAGGGTATCATTTTGACGAAAACTCAGAAGTGAACATTTAAAATCTACACGTCATACGAGTTCTAGAAAAAGTTTTACATTATAACATCACTTATTCAATAAATAGCTGTTACATTAACAGCCAGAAGATAATAGCCTGGAGAAGACCATCCAGTCTTAGGAAGATTACATTATAACAATAACAAGGATATTGTGGCTTAGTTCACGAATAGTTATGCATTATACCTGCACTGTGTACAACCGAACCCACTAAAACGTATGAATTATGACTAATCAGTGCAATTGAAACTATTAACCAGAGAATCCCAGGAGCCTGTATCGCTCACCTGGCTTTCAGTTGCCACAATCAAGCTAACATTGTAAGTTATACAGTTGATCTTCAGTCTCTCAAACTGTGGTAGGTCGAACACCACCAATATCTTGAGCTGTATATAAAGTCTGATCATTGTTTACTATATTTCTTTGTTGGGCTTTTGTGACAAAAAAGTTCTTGTTAAGTACCACTTTCGACACTAGTTTTGAAGTCGAGAAATCATTATGCAAATGCCGGTGAATGAACAATTTTCAACACGTTTTGAAGTCGCAACATCAATATCTATTTGAAAACCAAATTTCATTGAAATAGGACAATAATGAATTTTCTCGCCTTTTTTGGCAGCAATTTTGAAAATGGGGGTGAGCGAACAATTTTCAAAATTAGTTTTGCAGTTGCAACATCAATATATATTTGGAAACCAGATTTCAATGAAATCGAACAATGTTGACTTTTCCCGTCTTTTTTGGCGGCCATTTTGAAGTTGGCGGTCAACGAAAAATTTTCAACACAATGGCGGTCAACGAAAAATTTTTAACATCAGTTTTGAAGTTGCAAAATCAATATCTATTTGGAAACAAAACTTCATTGAAATCGTGCAATGTTGAATTTTCTAGCCTTTTTTGACGGACATTTTGAAAATGGCGGTCAACGAACAATTTTCAACACCAGTTTTGAAGTCGCCACAGCATGGCAAACATTTTATCAATTTACACTTAACCTTCATCTCCTATAGTTTTGGAAATAAAAGACGAAAAATATGAAGATTTAAAAAATTCTGTGAAAAAAGGACAATAACTCCTACATGGGTTTTTGGATTTTCTTCAAAATTTCAGGGTAGGTAGATCTTGATATGCTAAACATTTTTGCAATTTACACTTGAAATCTATCTGTAACACTTTTTGAAATAAAAAAAAATTAAAAAAATTTAAAAAATTACGGAAAAAGGGCTATAATTCCGAGAAGGAATTTCAGATTTTCTTCAAAATTGAAAAGTAGGTAGATCTCATTATGGTGATCATTTTAACCTCGTTAGATTTTTGATATCTGTAACGGTGTTTGAGTTATTGGCCAAAAACTGCAATTTACCCCTAAGTTCTATTTTTAGCAATGGCGGCCATGTTGTTTGACCAGCGGACTAATCGAACACACTTTGAAAGTGCATAATCTAGTGACGATTCTGGCCAAACTTGGTTACAATGGGCCCAGCAGTTTCAGAGGAGAAAATTTTTGAAATTGTTGACGGATGACGGACTGACGGATGGACGGACGACAGACGCAAAGTAATGGCAAAAGATCACATGGCCTTTTAGGCCAGATGAGCTAAATCGAGTACGGTTCTTCGTGCTGCTTTTACGAGCACTTCTTGTCCCATCTTTTGTGTTTTGTCTCATTCTTTCTTCTTATTAAAGTGCGGTCTTGAAATTTATAGTGTAACTGTATTCAGTAAAGTGGTATCTTCATAATACTATAGGAAAACGGGATAGAGAAAGGGAAGGTTTGGGTAACCATAAACTGAATTAACCATACTGTGCGGTACAAAGTCAGGCTATCCCGAATTGATATCGTGGTTTACATGTGTCGGTTGCCTATCTTTTTTGTTTTTTCATGTGCAGTTTTTTGTGGTTCGTTGCCTGTGATTGTAATTTTCAGAAATTGTCGTTGTATCCTGTAATCATTTATTGTTAATTTATTAATTCAGTTGTATATAATTGTACTAATAAAGTATTTTTTGTATTTTATAGTGACTTTAAAACTACTTCGCAGTAGGTTATTTCTATGCATTAATCATTGTTTAATACACGAGAGTAACACTTGGTAATGATCTGTCATGTAAACAAAAGGCTACCTTGATTGATCGTGTAAGTTGGTATGTAAAGTAAAGTATCATTCAACGTACAAAGTGATACATTAGTATCTTTTTTTCAAAGCAAAATAAAAACCTACTGTTTTAAATGCAATTTGTAACCGTTTGGCTATTTATAAACAATACTCTATTATGGCATTGTTTTCAAATTGCACATAACACATAGGTATTTTGTCCCATGAACATTTATCTCATAATGCTTTAACTGTCCAAGACAAAGTTATGAAATTAAGGGTAAATGACTTTCACAAAAATATATAACTCTATGCAAAAACATCGGCAAACAAATACCTGAAGTTCAAAGTAATAATAAAAAATTACGGCAATATATATCCAACGCGAATTGAGACAGCATGACAAAGACAAAACAAATAAACAAAAAATGAACAAGAACGGCACAAAACCAAAGCACTAGCAGTGTGAACCCCTACAACTAGAGGCTCACATGAGCCTGTATCGCTCACCTGGTCACTGGTTTTATTCACTGTCACATATAGACCACCAATTCATACTATAAATCAGTCCAGCAGATGTTTGGATGAGGTACAAACTAAAAACCACAAACTTTGGAAGGGATCTCCCAAAGACAATTGTAACCAAGTCAGGTTCCAATTGGCTCAGTAGGTTCAGAGGAGAAGACATTTGGATGCATTTCCCATAGAGTCCCAATGTTAAACTATGTTCCACGCTGGCCGCCATCTTGGATGAGGTAAGAACGTAAAAATCACAAACTTTAAAAGGGGACCACCCAAGGACTATTGTGACCAAGTTTGGTTCAATTTGGCTTGGTAGTTTCAGAGGAGAAGATCTTTGGATGGATTTCTATAGGGCCCCTATGTTAAACTATGTTCCCTGCTGGCGGCCATCTTGAATGAGGTATGAACATAAACATCACAAAACATATAAAGACTATTGTAACCAAGTTTGGTTCCAACTGGCTCAGTGGGTTCAGAGTAGAAGACATTTGAATGCATTTCCCATAGGGTCCCTATGTTAAACTGTGCTCCACGCTGGCAGCCATCTTGGATGAAATACAAACGCAAAAATTACAAACTTTAAAGGAGACCACCCAAGGACTATTGTGACAAAATTTGGTCTCCATTGGCTCAGTGGTTAGGGTCCTATGTTAAACTATCTTCCCCGCTGGTGGCCATCTTGGATGAGGGGAACCTGCTGGACATATGTAGAAATTGTAGTTCTGGAAAACCTCTACACTTTTGCAATTCACATTTTACCTTTATCTCAAACAGTTTTTGAAATAAAAGTAAAAACGTTCAAACATTGTGAAAATTCAAAGAAAAAGCGGCAATAACTCCTATGTGGGTTGTCAGATTTTCTTCAAAATTGCAGGACATGCAGATCTTACTGTGCTGACCATTTGTGTTATACAAACTTCACTTCTATCTTCTATCAATTTCAATATATAAAATCAGAAGTTAGGAAAAACTGAAAATTCTACGGAAAGGGGCAATAACTCCAAGACGGGTAAACGGATATTCTCCAAAATTGCAGGGCAGGTAGATCTCATCATGCTAACCATTTTTACTCCGTCAGAATTTTGACATCTGTAATGGTTTTCGAGTAATTTGCAAAAAACTGCAATTTTTCCCTATGTTCTATTTTTAGTAACAGCGCCATGTTCTTTGGTCTACGGACATAAAAATCACAAACTTGAAAGAGCATACCCTGGTGATGATTCAGTCCAAGTTTGGTTAGTATTGGCCCAGTAGTTTCAGAGGAGAAGATCTTCGAATAAAAGTTAACAGACGGACGGACGGACGGACGACGGACGCCGAGTGATGGCAAAAGCTCACATGGCCTTTGGCCAGGTGAGCTAAAAACAGCGGAATTATCAAAAGAGTAATCGAAGCTAAATTGCACATAAGCTCCAAATTCCTTTTCAAATAAGTTCCATGCTGCTGCAAAATATGAAAGTATTGTTGCAATTCTTACCTGTTTAAATGTACCGGGTGTAATAATGAGCAAATATACAATGTATATGGGTATACATATTAATGATGTACCGGTTACACACCAACCAATGGCTAACGACCATTCCGGATACACATAATATCCTAGTGTGATACCATTGTAGTAGTATATGGATAGAATGAACAATGTCTGGAAAGAAAACACATAATTAATTTGTTACAAATTTGCGTTCATAAAAAAAAACTTAAAATTGTGAAAAAAAAATTGAAGTTGAAGGATGACGTCATTGATACCAACATACACTAATGTGGAAGTACAGTAATTTTATTATTGATTTTCGTGTTTTTTATAAACATCACTATTTCGTGGGTATTTAAATTCGTGATTTCGAATTCTATTCATACAACTCTTTCGAAAAATTGCGTTTCGTTGGGAATTTAATTTCGTGGTTTAGCGAACCAAGAAAAACACGAAAATTGGAACCCCAAAAACAATAGTCCGTTCACAGTACTTTATCTGTTGACTTCAGTTTATAAATAGAAGATGATTGTAACTCGGATTTGATAGATTAGTACTACTTTTTTTCTTTCAAAGAAATTTCAGAGTCGATTTTTAAGTATCACTGGAAAGTAAATTCAAAACAACTTATAACTAAAACTTTGTTAAGAAATGGGAAAATGCAACTGATGCTTAATACAGTACGACAATAGACCATATCCGAGTTCTGGTATTTAGATTCACCAGCAATTGTTTGTCCGCCCTACGTCACAAACGTGTCCGCCCCATGTGACCAAGAATGTACTTCAACAAGATAGTTTCATGACGTTTTAGGCTTTATGACGTAACGTCTTCTACACTGTGACGTGGTCTGGTAAATCCTGATACTAGAACTCGGATTTGGTCTATTGTCTATATTTCTATATCCCTTGATTTTTCGAAGTGTACATTTTCCTGTCATGATTAATTTCAGTGCTGTCACATAGGCATTGTTCATGTTTTACTGTGTTGTTATGGCTACAATGTATATATTTACAGACTACTAGCTGAATGATATTTAAGACTTTGCCATTTCTGTTCACAACTGTTTCTTCTGCATATTGATTTTCCAAAGTTTAGAATATTGCAAGACCAAGCTGTACAAGAAGGCAGTTTCCTTCCACCATAATATCATTTTAAAGAAAAATTATTACAGCCACATATAAACTGCTTGCTATACTTATTTTGTCTCATATTTAGAGGTGGCTTTTATAGCATGAGCACAACATTGAGTAAAAATTTAATGTATTGTAATGGTTAACGTGTATAATAAAGAATGAAAGGATAATGGGAAAATGCACATGAAACAAACTCTCTACAAATGCACTGTATACCCAAGCAATGGAACAACGCTTTTATGGTTGTTCTTGATCTTGAAGTCACCATGAGGCCTTCATCATAAAATATTAAAAAAACAATAACCTCACGATATTCTATAAGTTGTCATTAATTTTCCAAATTTCCTTATGCATATTGCTTTCCTACGTTTAATTCATTGCAAGCTGAACTAAAAGGCAGTTACTTCAACCATATAAAATTGTAAACAAAATATTATTTCTGCTACATATAAACTGATTGTGCTACTTATTTTGTTACAAATATAATTTCAATATTAGGAAATACGCCGACATGATTGGCTGCATTGACTTCCGATACCAATTTCTGTGGTCGTTTCTTTTTGGATGGACGATGTTGATCGAACTATATTTGAGTTGACGTTAATAATTCATTTGCCAGGACAATCAAACAGAACAAAAACGTGTGATACACATGTAGGCATTATATAGATATGAATTTCATTACTTAACAATAATAAGAATTAAACACCGTTTGAAAGGTATTTATTGGTGGGTAACGGGACTGAGTCATTCACAAATATATTTGAATTATATGATATGTTTGAGAACGACTTGGACCCGTTTATACTCCAATAAAATTCCTTTCAAACGGTTTATAATCCTATAATAGAGGTATTATTATACCCCCACTTGAAAAGTGGGGGGTATATAGTGATGGGGTTGTCCGTCCGTCCGTCCGTCTTGCCGTCCGTCCGTCCGTACGTCCGTTACACCTGAGGGTACTCATCTCTTTTCCGCTACTCTTCCTTAACCACTGAATAGATTTTCATGAAACTTTAACACAGTCTTTATGACATAATGTAGATGTGCACCTCCTATTTCAGAATTTGATTTGATTGGTTTTTGGGGTTTCCCATAGCAAAACCTGGACTTAGCCTTTACATTACAAGGGGGTACCCATCTCTTATCCGCTACTCCTCCTGAACCACTGACTATATTTTCAGGAAACTTTAACACAGTCTTTATGACATAATGTAGATGTGTACCTCTTATTTCAGAATTTGATTTGATTGATTTTTGGGGTTTCCCATAGCAAAACATGGACTTAGCCATTGCATTACAAGGGGGTACCAACTCTTATCCGCTATTCCTCCTGAACCAGTGAACAGATTTTCATGAAACTCTAACACAGTCTTTATGACATAATGTAAATGTGCACCTCCTATTTCAGAACTTGATTTGATTGATTTTGGGGGTTTCCCAGAGCAAAACATTGACTTTGCCATTATATTACAAGGGGGTACCCATCTCTTATCCGCTACTCCTCCTGAACTACTGAATAGATTTTCATGAAACTTTAACACAGTCTTTATGACATAATGTAGATGTGCACCTCCAATTTCAGAATTTGATTTCATTGATTTTTTTTGGTTTCCCATAGCAAAACATGGACTTAGCCATTACATTACAAGGGGGTACCCATCTCTTATCCACTACTCCTCCTGAACCAGTGAACAGATTTTCATGAAATTTTAACACAGTCTTTATGACGTAATGTAGATGTGTACCTCCTATTTCAGAATTTGATTTGATTGATTTTATGATTTCTGGAATCAAATGGGGTTGTGTGGGTATTTATTAGTGAGCTTTGCTCACAGTTTTTCTAGTATTTATTATAAGTACAGGGTTTGGTAAAATAGGGATAACTTCATTCAAAACTCAAGGTGGTCGTATTTGATTTAAAAGATAGGCAATATGGCTACAATTTCAAAAGAAATTACAAGTTCACACTCAATTCAATGTGACTCTTTATGAATAGTTCTAAAAGTACACATAATTACAAGTTTAAACAAGTGTTAAAATAACATAACTATACTTACAATTAGGCATATTGGACAAATAAACACCCAGCATATTTTCCAAAATATTCCTGGTTGAAATCCAAGCATACTCTGGATGTCGTTGGAAAAGTGTTGTACACCTAATAAGAGGATCAGAATACTAATATTATTATTCAAGGTTTCATTTTTATTTGATTTTTGAGATACAATTATTGTGAAACTAGATAAACCGTTCATAAGACTAGCCCGCAAAATAAATTTATTTATATTATTTGTTATATCCGTAAGTTAATTAATGCTGCATCAAATGAGCAATATTCTACATGATGATTTTTTTAGGTTTCTTGATAAAATAATACATTTTAAGAAACTGTTTATACAAAAATGTTGAAAACTGAATATAACTGACCTAAAAGAATAAATCCAAATTAAAAGCGAAAATGGGATACTGAAGAAATAATCAAAATACTAAAATACCGAAGTTGCATAATTAACAATAAATTTCGTTTTGCTGTACACGTGTTTCAAGGAGTAACCTCTCATCAGCAGCATTATAATCAAATAATATTGAAAGCCATAATCCAAAAGTAGTAAAAAAAGTACTAATTACCAAATATATCGAAATAGGAGGCCATATTCCAGTACCAAGGACATCCACCGAGTGCAATACACGGAATGAAGCTTCAGTATTTTTAAGGGATTAGAATTTTGATAAACAGTAAATTTCTATAAAACGCATGGTAAATTTTTCATGATACACAAGTCTGACTACTGGGCTGGTGTATATCCTCGGGGACCTCTGCACGCCTGGGAAACTCGATCGTCTCAACTTAATTTTACTACTAGGAAATTAATTAATACGCAATGAAACACTGTTTTACAAACAAATCGGGGAATGTCACTCCATGTAAAACTGGTCAATGATCTAAAATATAAATAAAACCGTATAAAAGTCTGAATTTGAAGACAGAAATCGTGTTTATTGTAGTGCAGCCGCTCTGGGCAATTCTAAAATCCGGACATACAGGAATAACTAATTTACCATTGTTATTCGAGAAAACATAAGAGTTTTTGATTTATTGAAACTTATTTTATATGGAGTTTAAATTTATATGGAGTGACATTCTTTGATTCATTGAATTCCACATATTAAGTGTAAATCATAGATTTCCAGATGCCGGTTGAGGACATGGAGTTTCCCAGGCGTGCTCTGGTCCACCAATAGTGGCAACGACCCAATGGTTTCAAAATACTAAAATATCGAAGTTGCATAATTAACAGTTAATTTCGTTATGCTGTACATGTGTTAAGCTCTCATCAGTAGCATTAGAATCAAATAATATGTGAAGCCATAATTCAAAAGTAGTAAAATAGATCATTTATTCCAAAATTCATAAATCGTGAATAAATGGCAACAGAAGGATCACACCGCACACAGAAATACAACCTAAATGACGAGAACAAAACAAAAAGAATATAGTACAAAGGCCAAATGAATACAATTTGACTCATTTTGCAGCAATATAACAAAGCAATGGAACAATCTCTGTATAAATAAGAAATTCAAGTATTCTTGAAGCACCTTCTGTCTATTTACAAGTAAACTGTGCAAAATGAATAATCTTGGGTATAAATCTGGATGCTTAGCCTTATTCACACTTGTAAGTAACGAGTTTTGAAACTCTACTTCCAGACGGAATAATGAAATTTTGATGGCGATCCTAAAATGTCTTTAGGAGAAAAATGAGATTTTGTTTTTCATAATATTCTTGATAATTTATTCCATATATAGAACTTCACAACCATTGGCGGACCCAAGGGGGTGTTCCGGGGGTTAGAACTCCCCTTCTTTGGACAATCATTATTTTTTTATGAATATCCTGATGTTTTACTAAGAAAAACCCCAAAAATTTTCGCGCCTTCCTCCGCTCGGCGAAATATTCTTTTATTTTCTAATCGGAACTCCCCCTTTTCAAATTGTCTGGATCCCGCCTGACAAACTGCGATCGCCCCCTGGCCACCACCGAATAATTTCACATCTCATCATGCAGATATGGACCATACCTAATATTTTCGAAGTTATAACCTACCCAGCCAAATCTGGTGCAACTATAAATGCAAGATGCTGTCCACATGGATTTACATACAAATGGTTGTTTTACATATGTGCAATTAATTATAACTAAACAAAAAATTAGAATATTGTAGAGAAAATGAATGTTTTGACTTAAGTAAGTACAGAAATGAAAACTAATTCAATAGATCTCAAATAGAATATGGGGTTACTGTTGAATCTGTAATCTTGGATATGATGACCAAGTTCAGTTGTTTTTATAATTTATTTACGGTTTCAGATATAAAATAGAACAAAAAAAATATGTTGACACCACAGAACTTCAAACTGATGCATTAATTTTGTTTTTCCTTCGACAAAAAACAAAATCCTCACTGCAGTACTTGAAAAAAAGATTGCATGTCCGCATATTTTCTGATCTCTAATTACTCATAACAAATTGATATTCACAGTTTGGACGTCATAATTTATCAAAATAAAACATGTATAAAAGTATATTTAATTGGTGTGTTAGACCTTTTTGTGTTCAGTTGTCACTAATTTGAAATAAATAAACCAATATCAATTTTTATTATTTCATAACATTGTGAACATTACCTTCAAACCACAAACAAATTTATTCTACAGGACACTATTAGCCGTCACTTATTTTGTGAGTAACTATTTGTGTTCGCTCCAATTACAATATATTGTATCCTTTCAGTATCGAATGCTTACAACGACGGAACCCTTTGTTCTAAAAGGTTTGTGTCTCACAGTGTGTAAAGACTAATGAATTTAGTTTTTCCCCAAGTCGGTTTTATTATTTTTTTGTTTGGTTTTTGCTTTTGTTTTCAATTTTCTAATAACGAAAACAAAATATACATGTGTTTACGCTTTTTTGAATGATCTTACAACATGTACTAAAACTTGATCAACCATTTTGAAATAAGTCAAAAAGGCATAATCGTTAAACAATTCTTCAAGTTATGTAACCCATAACTTGAAGTCTTTACTACAAAAGTTTAACCATGGACATCAAAGATCTATTTGATATCTGTTTCCATGTTGACAGCAGATCTTTCCCTCAAAAGGCTTCAGATTATTGTTTTCCCTTCTTGATCTTACCTTACTACTTTTATACTACTTTTATACGTGTTCAACTAGGTTAGTGTCGTATAAGAATCAGGAGGTGCTTACCCTTACGGTACGTCATGGTTTTAATTTTGGACCATGGTGGTCATTCGTATGTGTTTCCTTTTTTCTGTGCCGTTCTTATGTGTTCTCTGTGTTACTTTGTGTTTCCGATGTTGCCATTGTCTTTTGATTATTCTTTTTCAGAGTAACGGTTCGGTTCTCACTTACATTACTTGCTGTATACCATAAACACAATCAAAACTTATTTCTGAATCGGAATTCAGGATTCGTTTAATCAAAGGTCTTTTCCATTTAAGTAGTATTCTAGCTAAAAGTAAGGCAGTGGGTGGCATATCAAAAATTAAGATTCTGTATTTTTGGCTTAGGTGTATTCATTTGGTCATTTGTGTTAGGTCTCGAGATGATTTTTGACTGGATAAATAGAGAAAAAAGGGGGATTTTCCCATACTTTTCAATGTACAATGTAACTAAATTTTGTACGCTGACAACTCCAAATGGCAAAATAACACAGAACTTTTATCTATCAAAATGACGTTTTCTTGGTTAGTTTTATTAACATCATTCATCAAAAGTTTCCGTTTTGTTTCCTCAATGTGCCACCGCACCAATGCACCAATGCACTTTGCCTGTTTCTTCACAAGTCTTAATTAGTTTTTTAATTGTTAACTCGTTGGGGTCACAATATATGTAAATATCAATTCGTTTGAAATCAAGAATGGTAAAACGATATCTTCATTTCGAATTGTTTGATTTTTTTTTTCAAATATACGATGACTGGATCTTTAGTCCACCGGGAATATGTACGTAAAAATGTAGACAAAGACAAAAACATTCTAACTTTCCTTCAAATACGAAAAAATCGTTTAATGGTGATGAATTACAACTACTTAACCAATCTATCTTCCTACATGTAAGACGTCAGGTTATATGAACTTTAGCAAATGAAGTAAAAGGCACGTCTGCACTTTAAACTGATGATGTATATCACGTTTTAAATGTCACATGTATCCTGCACTTTTTACAACGCAAATAAATGTCGAAGTGGTAGTTAGTTTTAGTTCTGCTGATGACCATTTCACTAACTTTTGTCTCTTTAAGGAGGTAGACCTAAGTTGAGGGGCATAACTCTTAAAAATTGCTTGTATGTTTGTTTTAATCATTCTATTTTGATATATTCTAAGCTTCTAAGTGACGTAGATGATATTAAATCTTTTTTCACATAAATGCTTAGAAATAATCAATGACTGATTCAAACGACTTACTGATTTAAAGAGTTATCTCCCTTAACCCAGGTCTACTACCTTAAATACAGATCAAAAACAAATGTTCAGAAGTCCTTAAAGAGCTGATAGATAAACAAATAAGCTAAAGAGCTTTAAAGTACTGAAAAAATTAGTTAAGGAAAAGCTTTTCACGCTGCAGGTATACCTTTATTCTATTAGGTTTCTGAGCTATAAATATTTTTACGTTTTAAATTATCGGTGTTCTGGCCAATGCCGAAGCAAAGTACGATGAGTTACGCGTTAACTAACATTTGGAGTTTAAAACTTACCATAGAACCAATTTACAGCTATTGCCTCACAGAAGCAAATAAAAATTAAAGAAATTGGAGCTGCATGTCTGTCTATTAATGTAACGAAATACTGTCCTCCCTGAAAAAACAAATAAACAATGAAATGCACATTAGACAAAGTATCTACAAATACATGAAAGAAGAAAAACCCTTATTCAAACAAAAATAATGATTAATAGTATGCTATCTATTTACCAGTTATGGTGACTAAATGAGGTCCTTTACAGAAAAACATCATTATGTGTTTTTGCAATACATTTTGGTCACATAATTGAAGACAATGTTTCATGTAAATTTTTGGTATTATCAAATACGAACAAACAGCTTTCACACAATGGAAGAGTGCGTTTTTAAACGCTTTTCGCAAAACAGCTCAAGGCAGATAGCAATATGTCTGATATATATGCAGATGATGGGCATTATAAACTTTAATATTTTAATGATATATCTGATAGATAAAGTTCAAAAAAGCAACGAAACACGGTATATTTGAGAGACAAATGAAAAAGTTATGGGGTAGATTGATTATTAAAGGTGTATTAGTAGCTCAGATAGAATGATATTTATTACATGTGCATCTTAGAAATACTCGTAAGGCCTGGTCTCTAGTTATAAGATTAACTGTAATTTAATCAAGACTTAACATTTATAACGCACAATAAACCCGTTGGGCCAATTTTCAGGATTCTTTTACAGCAAGTACACTGCTCATGTATCTTTTTGAAGCCATAACAATAACAACAAAGACTGTCCAGAAAACAACACTACGTTAGTGAAAACCTCATTGAATTTCACTTTTTATAGAAAACATTTTTGTTCATAAAAGTCCATAATTTATATTGATCTTATTTTAATGGTTATTTGGAAACAACACATCTCAACATACGTTCTCGATTTTAAACAAAGACCTTTGGCAACAAGTATAATATTCCAAAACCGAAATTGTCGCTTAATATAGTCAAAATTGTAATTTTTACGCATAAATCGAGGTATAAGACTTTCTAGTCAATTTAAATAAATAACCAATTACAAATTTATTGCCTTGGTAATCCCGTTTAGGGACGTCTGGCATTTATGCCTGGGCACTATTTTTGAAAGCCTGATTTTAAGCTCAATATTCGGTTTTAACGCTTGTTAGTGATATTAACGACGTTTCAATATTCCACACTGCGGTTTAATGAACATGTCCTTAAAGAACACTCTGAAGGTTTTAATCATGTCAATATATTTTTTTTTTTAATTTTGTCAGACCCATAACTTGAGGTCATCACTACAAAAGTCTTAGTCGACATAACGATCATGTGGACCGCTATTGGATATCCGTCTCCCAGATAACACAAGATCATTCCCTTTGCCACTAAATATCTACCGCATTTGCCTTTACTACCGGAGTTGAACACGATGGGCGTCATATAAGAATATAGGAAGCAGGCGATTCTTACTCTATCGATGCACCTGGTCTGAACCATGTTTTTATTGGGTCCGTGTTGCTCATTTTTGTTTGTGCATGTGTTTTTCTGGTGTTACCATTGTCGTTTGGTTGGGTTGTTCATTTAGACTGACGGTTCGGTTCTCACTTACTTTAATGGATAAAACCAGGAATTAGATGAAAATATTGCTTAAACTAATAATCGATCTACTAAAGGCACTTTGTGTTTATTAGAAAAATAAAATACGACAGTTTTCTTTTTCAGTCTTAAACAATGTACGAATATAGAGTAAATGTACAAGGGACAAAACGAGCACAATCTTTCTTTTCTATGCATTTATTTCTAAAAATACTTTATCATTCTCCCATCTGGTTTTCCTTTTTTTCATTTGATCCGCACTGAAGAGACATAAGATGTTTATTTCCAAGAAACTAAATTAATTCCAAATAATTTGAATAAGATTGCAGCCGACATCAAGTTTTATTTTAATAAACAGTACAGGATAACGCAGTAAAATTATGCACCTTATCACTTGCAAATTGTTTGATTTCTTGATTTTGACACATTACGTAACGGTCTGATTCATAATCGTGATAAACTTGCTTTAATCAAATGTCTCTTGAAAATACCAAGATTATAAGTTATATTTATTGATATGTTTTTTTCAGCAATAAAAAAGAGAAAATTAAAATTGCAACAGTTATTGCATTCTCGTGAATTTTATCATTTATTAGATATTCAGACTTATAATTTACTGCATGATTGATAACGTTCCTATAAATCATACAATAATTTGGCAAAATCGGACATTAATAGTCGTACTTTAACAGCTAACTATAAATTCCAATCAATTTACTTGTCGCAATCAGGTTTAATTTATAGTTTCAAAAAATTCCAATTGACATATAAAATTTTGTCCTTGAAACAATTTTTTTTTGTAGAAATTGTTCGACAAAAACGATTCTATCGATAATTTTGTAGGAGAAAATGCAAAAATGCAAAAAGGCTCTAGGAAAGTTGCAAAAAAAGAATTGAAGTCAATAGAGGAACAATTCTTCTTAAATTTGAAAATTGAATTTACTTTCATTTTCTTCCCTTCATTAATAAGCGGGACAATGTTCAATAATTGTCAAACGCAGGTGGACTCTATTCTGAATGGCAAAAAAAGATCATCTTGATTACTCCACATTCCGTTTTCAAATCGTGGGTATTATAATCTGCTTTAACGTAATATCCCATCTTAGGCACAATTATTAAAGCATTTCAAATATGTATTTGCTGTACAAGAAGATAATATAGTCCTTAATTATAAGTACCGATTTTCTATGCTGAACTGTGGAAAATGTATTGCAATGCATCAGCAAACATGTTGAATTTGACACAGCTTCATCAAGGTGTCTGCAGGGTATTATTTTCCTATTATAGAATTTCATGAAATTTTCTGTGTAGAAACATGTTTTTTTGTATTATTGTTCAAAATATAAAATGAAATTTGGGGGTAACCACGCATTTAAGCGCAAAAACTGAAATTGAAACTTTAAGGATTTTACATAGAAATGATAGGGAAAATAATTATATGCGAGAATAGCTTGAAAATCTATTATAGATTTTGTTCATACTTTGCAAGTGTTTTGAAGTTATTATACAGATTATATATAAAGAATATTTTTTTTTTAAATACGAGATAAATTTGGAAATGTTAATTTCTGTAGTGATATCTTTGTAAAATTCTTTTATCAAATTATCTCCCTCGCATAATTTCCGTGTTCTGTAAATCCAACAGATTGAAAGCACATATGCTTTAAGTCATCTTTTTGAAATGAAAATGTTGTAAAAGTGATAAGGAATGATAATGTTAAATGCATTGAAACTTTTTTTGCATTTTAAATAACTATTTTTTAAATTTCTTAATGAATGAAACTTAAATGAACAAGTATTAGACAAAAATGGCGGAAAAATACCACTGAGACACCTTAATAGTATAAATTAAAATACAGTATGATGCTTTAATATCTATAGTAATATTAAAGTGGTTTAAACAACCAAGAGATGAATGAAAGAGTTGTGTTCGAGCTATTTAACTCGATTTATTTTAATCTTGATCAAAGGGGCAATAACATGGTTTCGAGACATCCATTGTGTTCGAGTTATTGCGGTTCTAGCCATCGAAGTTCAACTGTATATATAGTTTCTACAAGGAGAACTAAGTTGATTATGGAATTTCTCACATCGAGTTAAATGAATTTTGCAACTGTTTGAAAACTCGGCAAGCCTCGTTTTCAAACAGTTGCAAAATTTATTTAACTCGATGTGAGAAATTTCATAATTAACGTGTTTAAGTTGTAGAAAATGTTTCTCCAATGACATTATGTAAAACACTGGGGATTATGTTCCGAATAAATTTTGCAGGAAATTTCACGTCAGTTGTTCTTTCTCTAGAGATGAGAAATACTTTTATCACACCGGTCAGGCATTGGTTAAATTTGCTAGAAGTTAGAGAATTATAGTTTTCATAACGAGAAAGAATTGCATATCGATGAATATAAACTAGAGTTATGTACATAACGAGAGTTGATATCCATCGATATACAATTCTTTCAAGTTGTTAAAACTATTTCTCTTATGATTTTCAAAAATAAGCGGGTATTTAGTGCCGAAGTGCTGTTTTTGTTTCAAATAACAACACCGTTGCTAGATAACGTTAATCACGACCAACGAGATTTCAAAGTGGTCCAATAGAAACGTCGAAAAAATAACAGCACATCAAGCCTGATGTGTTATTTCTTGGCGCTCGACCAATGAAATTCCTGTAAAAGCGATTCAACAAGTCTATATCTAATCCAGCTTCAAAGTCTCGTTATGTACCGCAAATAACTATTCGTGCAAGGAATAGATAATAAGCATGCATAATAAGAGAAATATAGTTTCTACAACGAGAACTATATTCATTATGAAATTCCTCACATCGAGTTAAATAATCTTTTCAAATGTTTGAAAACGAGGCTTGCCGAGTTTTTAAACATTTGGAAATTTATTTAACAAGAATTTAGAAATTTCATAATTAATGTGTTAAAGTTGTAGAAAATGTTTCTCTCATGACATAATGTAAAACACTGAGGATTATGTTCCGAATAGATTTTGCGGGAAATTTCACTCGAGTTGTCATCTCACTAGAGACGAGAAATATTTTTATCACACCGGTCAGGCGTTGGTCAAATTTGCTAGAAATTAGAGAAAACCGATTATCGGTTTACCAATATACTCACATATGTTGTTGAGGGCAAAGCACCAACAAAACAGTACAATATTACTGCTAAAACAAGCAGTTCTCTTCGTCCCTTTGCGAATGAGAAGGTGTCCATAATAGCTGTTATAACTGCTTCAAGACCCCCAAACTTGGAAAATAAAGTTAAATTAATTGATACAAAATTTGAAATAAACAAGAATAAAAACATTCAAAATAATTACTTAATTGATTATTTTGTCCAGATGTAACAATTCAGTAAAAAACACATGAACTATGTATTGGATAATTTCAATGGTGACCTTACACCAAAAATAAAAAGAAAAAACTGTATACAAAATAGAAAGAAATATAAGTACTTCAAAAACAATCCTTTATATACATTAAAGAAACTGAAACTTTTTTACTTCAAGGCAATAGATCACAGTAAATTTTTGTGCAATTTGGTAATTCCTAATATGCATTGCTTTAGTCGGTGAAAGAGGGTGGCATTTACAACGCATTTTTTCGTAAATTCCAATTGTTTACACTTTACCCATTGAAAAATATCTACGAGGATGTTTTGTATTGATGTAAGCATATAAATATGAAATTAGACCCTTATACTTGAAAAACATGCAAGTGATAGCTGGATTACCAGACAAACTTACTGTACTGTCCATTCCTAATGTAATAAGCATAAGGAAAAAAAGGATTGACCAAAATACTGATCCATCTAATGTTGCTAGAGCTTCTGGGTATACCATAAACACTAGTCCTGGACCTTTACAAATAAACAAATAACTATAGTAGGACATAATGTGATTTTAAAACACGGAATGGATGTTTAACATGTAGATTATAATGAATATGTAAGTCTTTAAATAAACTAAAACAGTTCGATTCTTTACATATTTTTTATTTCAATTAATAGATTTCTTTCTCATGTGGATTTTTTTTCTCCATGTCCATTCATTGTTAATATTTTATAGGACTATCTCTGAGCTTGACATTCTAACTTTCAGAAATAAAGTTAACTGTTCTCCTGTATTTCTTTTACAAACTTGTCTATGTTAGTTCATGTTATCTCTTGATTCTGGTATGGAAACTTCATTACTGTATGTGATATGAAATAACAAATTCGAATTAAAAAAATATAGTAAAATACTTTATAATATACTAGATTTGCAGTTAACATTCAGATGTCAAAATTATTTTTTTCAATAATCAATAGCTGTCCGTACTATATGTACCTACCATCTGTAGCAACTTTATCTATATCCCTGTTGGACATGTATGACATATACCCTAACACTGAGAACACAACAAAGCCTGCCAGTACACTCGTCAAACAGTTTATAATGGCTGTAGCGAGGGCATCTCTGAAATAGTGAAGATTTTTAAAAATATTTTATTGAAACAGACCAATATATTTCATCGAATACATCAAAGTAACTAATGAAAAATTTGTCATTTGTATCCTTAATAAATAGGCACTATTGCTTAATTCTACAATTACTTTAATTTATTTATACTCATTTATTTTCAATTTCAATATATTACAAAAATATTGAGATACTGCTTTGTTGCAATTTGATGACTTTCATTTTGAATACATGAGATTTCTCTAATAGCGTTATACTTACAGGTAGCAGTTATTGTTGAATTTGTTATAACTTGCTAGTGCCAACAGCGTCCCAAAACCAGGTCCTAGTGAAAAGAAAATTTGGGAAGCTGCGTCAATCCATACCTAAAATTGAATTCGAAATTATCCTTAACATTGATAAAGCAAAGTTATTTATTACTTCTAGTAATCTTATATTCTCTGATATGTTTGACCGTCTAAATTAATTGTTACGATTATATCTCCCCTGTTCGTCTTTTTGTTTCTGTATTCGTTTGCCGATGTATAGTTTGCAGTATATTTCCATTCTTCGGATTTCTATTTTGATAACTTGTGTCTCATTACTGCAGATTAAATCAGCATTTGGAAGATCAAACTTAAATGCATTAAACAGCTGACAAAGAACAACTACCAAAACGGTATCTGTGGGAATTTTTCCCCATGTGCATTTTACTTTACTCAATATCAATTTATCCCCGTTCAAAGTCAGGAACGTTGCGAATCACAATTTTTTCCGTTTGTTCTGCAGCTACCTTATCTTTTGGCCCTTTAGATTTCGGCTTCTGACTATTCTGTTTTGGTAATTTTGTAATTACCTTCTTTTGTTCAAAGAAGCACTAATATCAGCGGAGGACAGATCTTTACACGAGAAGGATACTTAGATTTACTATTGAGTCATCGAGTCATCTTATCGTGACTACCGGGCGGGACTTATTTCTAGCTGGAAATATTATTTCTTAAAGAGAAGTTATGGATGCAAAACAAGATATGCTTTCCCTTTCACTGCGCCCACTCTCACGCCACAAGGATTTTTTGTGAAAATGTTAAAATATGTCAACTAGTTGCATCTTTATATGAATAAAGAGACTTGAACAATGCTACTTCATGGCGACTTCAAGACGAAGAACAACAAAAGCGTTGTTCCTTTGCTTGTTTTACCATGTATTTGTAGCGACTTTAATTGTCTCATGTGCATTTACTCCATATCCTTTCATTCACTACTTATACTTTAACTTACATCGTACATGTTGGATTGGCATTGTAAAAAGAGGTTATCCATGACATAAGATGAGGAACAACATAAAAAAAGTTGTTCCATTTGCTGAAACTTACTATGTATTTGTAGGGATTTTGTCCCATGTACATATACTTCATATCCCTTAATTTGTTCATCAGAAAATATTGTTTTATTATCTATTCTGTGAAATGTGATTTTTTATTCGCTATCATTTTATCGTTTTAATTTCGTGGCTGTTATTTATGTGTGACAATATTTAAATTTTGCAGTGTTTAAGCACATTATGTATTGTAGTTTAGATGAACTTAGGGTCAATATTTACGATTCAGGGATAGACTAATGACAAACTAGGCATTTAGGATCTTAGAAGTTATTCAAATAGTATGTTTGTATAACACTTGGATATTCAAGTTACTTGGAGCTACTATGGGTATCTCTGCTTCGTTCATCGTTGATCAATAAACGATATTTTACGAAAGGATATGGAGTAAATGAACGATATCTGTATTATTCGACCTCTCTGTACGAGAATATTGTTTACAAAAAAGGAAACGTATGAAATTTTATATTAAAGGATCAATGATGACATACATTTTTAAAATATATCATTAATCCATTTTGTAAAAATATACCATTCAAACATATTTTTTTTATTCTGTAGCTTGTCACGCGTTAACCTATAAAGATATAAAATCTATTTAGGTGTCTGAAAGGTCAGTGACCTTAATGGTGTTGTGGGAATGAATATATTTGTTTGGAATTATTTATAGGCACTTTTATTTGTTTTGAATAGAGATTTTTGTGTATAACAATTAATTAGTATGAGACATTTTGCGAAGACAGTCGGCCTGACACCGCCATGTGTTCTCGTTACATTGTCACTCAAATTATGTCATGATTATATATTCTTTAGCTTTTAGAGAATTAGTATTCAGAACATGCGACCGAATAATCTGAATAACTATTTCATTACATTGTATAAATCATCATTTGTCTAACTTGAATCAAATCACTGTAAAAAGAAAATTTGGTTTTCTTTTTTTTTCACGATTAGCAGTCTTGATATATAAATATATACGAAGGATATATTGATTTGACGTTTTCGTACATTTCTTAACTGTAGTCACTTAATGATTCCAGTTAAGTTTCGTGCACACTGCATTTATTGAATGCAATTGTATATTTTTGCCTTGATAATAATGAATCTTGGCTTTTGGTTGAGTTTTATTTTTTATTCGTTCTCTATGGGGTTTTATAAAGAATTCAATTCTTGGTCTTTCAAATGTTTTAATTTCATTTGCACAATGTCCATAGGCAGAAACTTAATTGGCAGTGAATTGAAAGTGAAAAATTTACAATGAATTAAAACTATTGTAGAAATTA
This sequence comes from Modiolus philippinarum, assembly GCA_002080025.1. NCBI lineage: Eukaryota > Metazoa > Mollusca > Bivalvia > Mytilida > Modiolidae > Modiolus > Modiolus philippinarum. Next base: position 169,087 of record MJUU01069325.1, on the reverse strand, counting down.
ATGAGACTCCATAAAATACCCCAAAAAGGGTCAACAAATATGGCATTACAACCTCGATCCTTAAATGGACCATTGCAAACAAAGATTGGTTCCATTTGCTATGGTCATTAAAGAAAAAGGAGAATATAGATATGTTTTCCCATAAGGTCAAATATTAAAATTATGTTCCCTGCTGTAGGATGAGATAGGGGCTTGCTTAATAGAGAACTACCCTTGGAGTAATTAGGTCAGTGCTATGCAGTTTCAGAAAACAAGTGCCTCCCTATTATCGCATGTTAAATGAGGTTTCTAGCTAGCGGCAATTTGGATATTGTCCGGACCTGAGGAACACAATTCATTAATGAGACAAAGAATTATTTTCAACAAGTTTGATTGCAATTGGCTGAGTTATTTCAGAGGATATGAATTTCAAATGTACTAGTATTTTCCAACAGGTCCAATGTGTAATTATATCCCCTGCCATATTTTGAACGACTCGCACATGCCGGAAGTTATTATTAAAGATGCCAATCCAAGGAACATTGTGATAAAATGTGGATCAAATTGGTTAGTTGCAGAGGAAAAACTCTTTCAACATTCTGTCCCAAAGGGTCAAATGTTACACTAAATTCCCCGAGAAGGACATTGCGCATGGGGCAAGAACCTATTGGTATAAAGAAAGAAAGGGATCTTTCATGTAACGAAACATGGATGTTTCACTTGATTGCTTATCATAGAAGCATATCTCAAAAAGTTGTTTCTTTTTTTTAAATTGTGTTTTTCATTACAGTATAAAAATAATTTAAATGTTTTCAGTTTTGTAACAAAAGTTTTCAATCGATGCACAAATCACTGATAAAGTGGACTATCGTGGAACCTATCATTTTAAGTTTAGACTGGAGATAATTTCAAACAATGAACAAAAAGCAAAGGTGCATAAATCTCTTTATGCTGAACTTTACACTATCGTTCTTTTCATTTCTTCCCTGTCTTCTACTACATTAAAATCAGGAGAGTAAAATCTTAAAAAAAATTTATAACAAAGGCTAGTAACTCCAACGCAGGTTATGGGTTTTTCTTCACAATTGCAGGTTGGGTCAATCTTTCATGTTTATCATTTGTATGTCTAACTGTTCTAGTCGTTTGCACATTCTGTATACTGTATACGGATATACCTCCAATATCTGGAGAGGCACTACATCGACCCATTACAATAAGAGATGGGATTCACTCTTTATAAAGAGGAAGTTTATGTAAATTTACTGGTCAATTCGTGTACGATAAAGTTTAAGGTTCAAAGATTTTTATTTGTATCAATAGTCTCCACAGGTAAATTAACTTCACGCAAATGTAAAGAGAAATAACGGCAAGTCTTATTGTTCTAACAGGGCAATAAAGGTTAAAAATAAAATGGGAATTTTTATTTACAGTGGAAATAACTAAATACCGAAGTTACTGTGAATTTTGATTCTGCATATGCGCATTTCGACAAATTATGTCTCATCAGTGCAGATAAAATCTAAACGTTTGGAAGACCATATAAAGTCAAAGATGTTTAAAAACTGATAGACAACAAATAGTCAAATATGATCTAAATAGAAAAGGACAGAGCTTTGCATGAGGGAGAACAAAATTTACAAAAATTAGATATTGTAAGGTTCCAAATATAATCGGCTTTTGGGTTTTATCTTTAGTTGTTTACTAGTACGTTGTGGAAGAAGAAATGAAAACAAAAGGCTGTGAGGAGGTTTTCTTTATCGGACTGTATATGCCGACCCTGCAAAATACTTGGTATTGTGTTTTTCCTTCTCTCTACTATAATCATTGTATAACACATTATCACAAAAATAATCACTTACTTCAACATCTAACAGTTTATGCCAAACTGGCTTGAGGTAGTAAATGATGCCATCCTTAGCACCTGGTAAGGTACATCCACGTACCAACAAGATAAATAACACTATGTAAGGAACAGTTGCAGTTACCCATACTGCCTGCAAAAAGTTCAAAAACACGTATCAATAACTAAAATGTTAAGAACTCAAACTAGTACACCAATGTGTAATTGCAACGGTCTATAGTATCCACCGTGCAATATGTTTCTAAACATTACATTTCATAGCTCACCTGGTGAAATAATCTCTAGTTGGAAAGTATTTACTGCTCACTTGGTGAAATAGTCTCCTAACGAATAAATCTCAAAGATATATCAAAAACATTTGTTCAATTTGGAACTAATTTCACAGGACACTATATCGGCTTACATAATCTGGGTTTATAAGTAGTTCACATGTATGCAGCATTGTTAGGCCATCCTAAAGTAATTCTACGTTTAACGTCACTCTTGCTCGTAGGTTTTAAAAATTCTCCAAAATAAAAAACAAAAATTTCGCAATATCCACAAATTTTCGGGTTTAGGTCGCGATCCGTCACTTATTGAGCAGTCGGGTATGGAACTAATTTCCAATAAAAGTGTGAAATCTGTACTAATGCATATTTATGCATTAGAATTTGTAAAAGATAATTGCAAATGTTTTGTTTGAAATTTTTGTTTCATATCTCCCTCCCTCCCTCGTAGCTTTCGAGGTCTTACGTTGACGTAAAACATTAAATCAATTTATGACGGCCTTAATTTCGGTAAACATTTTTTCTATTTAAATTTCATTTCTTGTTGATATCGTTAAGAAGCCTTTTTATATTTTTTTAAATTATATATTTCTTAATATCATTTTTGTTTGTGTATGCGTGTGTGTCGGTGTTTCTGTGTATCCGTCTTTTTGTGTGTTTTGATTTGTTTTTTATTTCGTTGTCGTTTGTTCTAAGTGGTTTCCTATAAGTTACTGGTATGCTTTGCACTTGAGGAATGAATAGCATGGAGCTATACGAGACTGATCTTGTATAGTTAAACATATGAATAATATAATCCTTTTGTACAGAAAAAAAGGAGATGAAATTGTGTAAAATCAATGTATGTATCAAACAAGAAAAAAGTGAATGTTTCTCATTCTATGGTGTATTTACAAAAATAATGACAATGTAATGTTGAGTATTCTATGTTTCCTTGCTCTTGAGCACCATGTTTATGTACCTTGCCTGAGGATTTTATGCCTTTCCATAACGAAAAATATATCACAACAAATACTGCTATTAGACAAAGGACAATCTGCCATTTTGGCGAACCAATCCTTTCAATTCCTAATGCTTTTTGGTCCTCTAATACCTTAAATCTGAAAAAAAAAACGAAACTAACAGTAGTTAATGGAAAGACACTGTACAATATCTTTCACTTTAAACAAAGGCGTCGAGCAAATTAATCTTAGATAAAACCCAAGGTGCTCCGTAATGGTATACATGGTCTGCTGTATGCGTCGCACCTTTTGACACTGCCATCTACGAGTACAACGTTGCTTGTCAATTGTCAGACCATCTATGCAATAAGTCTACTTAAAAGATGTCTTTATACTTTGCAGATTGGAAAATTATGACGATCTTAATATTTGTTACTCTAGCACTATATCAAACCACAGGAACGTTCACCCTGGTTTGCTGAAAGATGGGAAATATGCACATCATAATGATCTGTCATATATATATCATGACTTCAAATGAGTTATCATGTAACTCTTAAATTGAAACCTTTTAATGTGATTTGCCCTGTTCGATTTTATTCAAGATTATAACGGATAAGTAAAGTTTACCGACAAGAGGGATACAAATTTTAGTCCACCAATATTGCGAAACAAAAACAACAAAAACATAAGCGAAGAAAAATTAGAGTTAACGCATGGACGAGTAGAGGTCGTAAAAATTTGTAAAGATCTCCTATCCGGACTGATCTCGAATCAGGCCAAACAAAAATGAAGCATTTTTTGAAAATCGCCTTGTACGACTAAAATAGTGAATCTCTGTACACACCACCATTATTTGTAAGTAAATTACATCAGCAATTTAATCATGAAGGTATATTAACATTTGCCAAGATCCACTTTCGAAATCTCCAATAGTGAATCTTTATAGAATCCTTAAATGATTCAACATCTATAAATATTCTAAACTGTTTTAGGTAGGTCTTTCTAACTTCATGTTTTACTTACAAATAATATTCCGTTGCTGCAAGCATAGATTCATTTGTAATAGCACTCTTATTGTATCCATCCACTCCTGAAATACAGTATTCCGTATTCCATGTGTTGTTACACCGTGCCCATGGTACTTCCGAACGGAAGCAAGCGAATAAATAATAGGCTGACCATGCTATTATTGTATTGTAATACATCCCAACAAATGTTGCTACAAAGCATATGCCGAACCCAAGACCTACAAAATGAAAAAAATATGTAAGATGTTTCCATTTTAATAAAGAACTAGCTCTTTTCTCTCTGTATTCTCAGTTTGTGTTTGTTCAGAAAAAGAAAATCAAGATAATTGCAAACAAGACAAAAAAGATAGTCACGTTCCGACAAAAAGACAAAAAACATATTTCAATGTTTTCGAAGGTTACTTCAAAGAACGAAATGTTGATCATGAAATCATGCAAAACAACTTTGTATAGGAAACCATGGCAAACGAAATCAAGGATCTTGCACAGAAACGCAATAAATGTGTGAAGTGGCCTTTACCATGGTTTTTAACATGGTCTGATAATATGTAAATATAATAATTTTTATAAACTTATATTTTGCCTCAGAGTCGAGAGTTTTCATGCTATTTCTAAGTGGAATGTAGCTACATCGATCTTAACGAAGAACAACAATAACAGTATTGTTTTAATTCATGGTCATCATCGTATTTGCACACATTGATGCACATTTGTAACCTCGTGATAAAATATACTTTACAATTATATCACAATAAGTATATTTACAGTTTATATACTTTAACTGGCTATGAAATAGAACATTGAACCCTTTATCTATATTTTCTAGCAAATTTATAACAGTTTCATAACATCAAAGAATATTGTGTTTTACAGGTGTGTAAATCAACTGTTGATAATAAATACTAGTGTTTTCCATTCTTATTGAATAAAAAGATTTATAGGACCTAAACAGCTTTAAAGCTCAACTATTAATAACTAATTTATTAAAAACAACTTCAGGAATCCGACCCATATTTCAAGTTGACATCTGAAATTTACCTCACAAAATGTGGTAAGCTATGTTTACCGAGATGCACTGAAATTATCACATGGTCAATTGTTTTCTGTATAACAACCTGCATCATCTTACTTTGCAACCAGGACATCTTATTACTCTTGCTCTACAAAAAGAGTTTTACAAGAGAAGGTCGCATCGTATCACTCCAAAATTAATCAGATGAATCTGTGACCTGACATTGGACGTCTAGTTATGCTAGTTACGTCTAAATCCGCTGTTTAAATGTAAAAGATCAAAATGTTTTTGTAAAATTATTTGTCAACAGAAAAAAAACATGTCTACCACATCTAATGTCTTTAAAGGAATCTAGAGAAACCATGTGGGGTTGACAGAAACTGTTTGAAATACCCTACCAATAAACCCATATGTGTACATTTACTCCTTCATTCTAATGGTTCGCAAAGGTAGAGGAGTATCATACTGGCCACGTTTGAAAGATAATTGATGACAAAACAACGACAGTAGAATACCGAAGGAACAAGGGAAGTGATGATCACAAAAACCAAAGTCCATGACATGGTAAAAACGGCAACAAAGAAAAACAGGCAAAACAAGGCACGGCAATAAAAAGACGAAATTAAGAACTAAAGCACTAAGAACTAAAGACGACATTCTTAGAACTAAAGACGACATTAAGAACTAAAGACCTCCCATGAAAATCGGACGTTAATTGCAAATGTTTAGTTTAATACTGTTGTAGTATAAAATGTTGCTGTTCATGTTATTATATTTGATAACAAAATATACCCACATCAATACTGATGCAACTGATAATATACAAATATGTACCTAAGTAGAAAAGACAAACCGTGTGTGAGAAGCTTACACACATATAAACAAGATAATTCTCAAAACGGGGATATATGCCACTTCTATAATCTCACTGATAATGACCCATGTAGAGATCATTATTACTCTTTTGGATTACTTGATGATATTCTATTTTTGTGTGTGTGTGNGGGGGGGGGGGGGGGGGGGGTTACATTGATATGTTTGTGCTTTGTTTATTTCTGTTTTATTTATTTGTCCTGTTGTCTCTATTTGTGCTGCCTCCATTGCCTGTTGCTTTGGAACTGGGTTGCCGATGTTCAATAATATTTTTCTACTATCAAATCATTTGGGAGACCAAAATACTAAAGGATCACTTAAGGTATGATGAAAAATAAAATAAAATAAAGAGTCCTTTAACGCACATAGCGACTGCAACCTTTTACAGAGTTCCCTTTCTTCTTATCTCATTCTGAATTTTATTTCTTAGCACATGTGTAATAAATAAATTATCAGTAACTTAGGTATTTTGGTATTTAATGCCACTGGGTCGATGCCTCTGTTGGTAGACTGTTAGTCCCCAACTCGGTGGTCAGTACTTCGGTGTTGACCCGAAAACCGACTTTATTAAAATTTGCAATATCTAAATTTTGCAAAATTTTGTTTAAAACTAAGGAATATCTCCCTCATCCTTAGCTGAATTTTGGCTTTTCTATTTACATCGTTGAAATGTGCATATGTAGAAATTTCGGTATTTTGTTATTTATAGCTTGTAGATAAAGCTGTCTTTATTCCGACGATATTCAGTGTTTGTAGTCTAAATGGGTGTCCAATTCTGATGCAAAACATTTTTGTTTTCTGTGAGAAATAGAAAAATACCGAAGTTACTGTATATGTGCATTTCGACAACTTATTTCTCTTCGGTGTGGAACAAAACTACATGGAAAGAAATGGGTAAACAAAGAAATTGGCGTTTCAATGAATTTGGCAGCTTTCAGTTGAACTCTTGGTGCCATTTATAAGGAAAGCTTTCAGTCGAACTTTTGGCGCTATTTATAAGGAAAAAATGTTATTAAATGATGCAGAATGACTACACGCGGGAAATAGAAGACGGATAAACATAATCCATTTACTTGGGAACGGATAATTACATGCAAGTCCCTCCTCGTTCAAACATTATTTTGCAGTAGAATACTGAAGGAACAGAATGTCTCAAGAATTCTTACGTCTTTTCGCCTTTTATGACAACTCTAAGTTCCCCTATTATTACTCTGACTGGAAACATGATTGACAAAGGTAATTTGAGCATTTGTAAAATAAATGTGTGTTGTCTTGTTTAAAAATGTTATCTTATCTGACAATATTCCTATATGGCTCAAGTCCTGCTGACAAAACATAAATTTTGTCACCTTTGTGACAAGTAGTACGTTATAGGTATGGAAAAGTAAATTAACCCTATCCTAACCTGGTAAGTGTGTCTATATCATGTCCTCTGTCATTGTCCATGTAAACTGTACTCTACGATGTCAAAAAATTTATATTTTAAACGAATTTTCGTTGTTTAGCATAGGTAAAGTAGGATAGAGGTAACCGATAACCTCGATCAACTTGTCATATTCTTAATATGGTATGATATTTTTGTTCTTCATTTTTCTTCATTTTTCTGTTTCTGTAACCTTTTTAGCGGATTGCATCTTTTCTCCCTTAAATTTAAGTATGATATTCTAAGAAGAAAATCGTTGGAATTGGACTTTTAAAATTGTCGTTAAACAAACTGTATTAATTAACCGTTAATTGCAAAGTTTGAACCGAACTAGAACCCAATTTGTTTTTGCAACACGTATGATATCCATTGCAACGGAAAACACGTAGGATATATTTGTAAAGAAAATTAATAAATACCAGGTTTATGTGTATCTCTACAACTGATATTAGTAATATCATGATATGGACGAAGAATTCATGAAGTTTGTGTAACGCAACGAGAAAATTTAAAGTCGGAGAAATGATGATTTCTTTAAGATTCGTTCTGTGATCTTACCTGTAAACAATGGACATATCCTGCTCCATATTGAAATTGCCCCGCATTTTTGAAATTGTCCCAATGCTAATTCCATATAAAATAACGGCAGTCCGAGGAATATCAACATACAAAAATACGGTATTAAAAAGGCACCTGCAATAGAAATTCATAAAAATGTAGTTCAAAGAAAAACTTTCAATATAACTTTGTATGAAATTTTGACCAATTCTGTGCTCTATGACGCTATAATAAACAATGAAAGCATACGGAGTAATTGCACACGAGCTAATCTCTCTACTGTAAAATAAAGCAAAGGAACGACGCTGTTATTGTTGTTTTTCATCTTGAAGTTACCATGAGCCCTTCATCAATCTCAATACTTCATGGAAGATTCAAGACGGCCCCTAGCACCGGTTTGAGCAGAATTCATTGCTAGATTTCGAACACGCTACAACCATGCCGTTTTAGTCAACAAACATAAAATCAAGATTAATAACTCAATTAAGTAAGAAAGAGTAAGATAAACAATTTGACCCTTTTTTCAATGAAATTTAAGAAATGAAAAAAAAATTCTTATTTTGTAGGTGGAATTGAAAAAAATAAAATCACAGTAATTGATTTTGTCAAGACGTCTAACAGTTTAAGTTTTTTATTGTACCATAAAAATGAAATTTATATTTTAAAGTATCGTTCAAAGCAAATAAAAATTGTTTATATCTTTGTAAACCATTGAAAATGTATCGAAGTCTATTACTTATCTGGAAAATGGATAATGTAATTGAATTACACAGCTGTGAGAAAGAAATGTCAAATGTGTAATATCGACAACAGATAGTAACGCATTGAAATTGCATTTCCAGGCAACTTTTATATGAAATCGACTTGTCAGTCAGTATGAAATTCATCTAATATAATAAATAGAAGTGAAACAGAATATTTCAGTTTCAAAATGAGATCTATAGAAATTCTTTTGAATGTTTTGTTTGTACAAAGTGGTATGCATGTATTTTGGTCAAATATTTGTAAGTTGTGATCATTCCGGAATCTTAGGAATTGCGTAGTACTGACATTCTCACTCTCTTAATACGTCACTGGTATTATATGAAAAAGACTCGTATATCTGATATGTGATGAAAATAAACTCCGAGAAATATATATATATTTATTGAGAACTACCCCTTTACAACGGGGGCAAACGACAGCGGGGTACCATCGTTTGCGTCTAAATACAATATACATTAAAATAATATTGATCTAAAAGTTCATGTTAAAAGTCTCTATACATTATGATGCGTGCAAATGTTAAAATAACATGTGTTTTAAAACAGGTCTAAACACATGGCTTAAAAAGTAAATCAATTCATGTGTGTTTACTTATATGGCACAAAATAACAACTACGGTCATTCTAGCAAATCTGTGTGTAACGACCAAACATCAGATTAATAGCGTTTACTTAATTTGTCTATATCTTTACAAACAAAAACCCTAGGTCGCCGATTATAAATTGTAGTTTACAAAAAGGGTCCAACTCTGAGAAGCATACTTATTTTTTGTAGACAATTTTCTAATTTAGAATAAAAAATATCTCGAAGATTTCTATAAGCAGGACAATCCGTTAAAACATGGTCTATGGACTATATGACATGCATACCTTACACAAATTATCATTTACAATTTTCATTCAAAATAAGGTATCATTAACTGGGATACAGTTTGTTCTAGCTAAAAACTTTAATCGAGTACTTTGAAAATCATTTATATTATTCATATACGGTTGTTTTCCTTTAGTAACGAAATGTATGGAAGCCGGATGCGGCCATTTTCGCGTTTTCGCGTTTTCGTGTTTTCGTGCTATCATTCATTTCGTTCTCGCGTTTTCGGCTTTTCGTGTTTTCGCGTTTTCGCTTTCTTGATCTCGCTTTTTCGCCTTTTCGCGTAGTTGAATGATAGCACGAAAACACGAAAACGCGAAAACGCGAAAATGGCCGCATCCGGCTTCCATAGAAATAGCATTGATAAAAGTTAAAGCTACTTTTTTTCTTGAATATTTAATACCAATTCATTATTATACTTTTATGTTTACATTTCCGTGATGTATTGATCGAGACCGACCGACTGAAAAATATTTTCCATGAAAGAAAAATAATTCAACGCGCTTTTACTTGTAGTCCTTAATTCATCGAAAACAATTTTACACAGCCTGTTTTGAGGCAGACTATGCAACCTAGTGAAATAATACACCCTTTGTCTTTGTCGGAATTTTGGTTTGGAAAATATAAACCATTTTATGAACAGACAAAGGGTGTATTATTTCAAACCAAATTCCGATATTATCGGAATTTGGTTTGGAAAATATAAACCATTTTATGAACAGACAAAAGGTGCTTTATTTCACAAGCTTGCATAGTCTGCCTCAAAACAACGAACACTTCGGGATATTTAATTTGGTATTTAAAATTACTTTGCCAGCGTTCCAGGGACTCGGCACTTGCTTTAGACGACAGAAACCATACTGAGCAGGCATATGTTATAGATGGGCGTATAATAGAAGCACCAAAACTAAGCCGGTTGAAGTCTCCGTGTTCACCTAATAAATAAACCATATAATTAAGCTTTTTAGTAAAATTGTCTTGTAAATAGTTTTCAATATGGAACAAATTTTTGAGCGTCCTTGAAAAATAGACACCCAGATATTTATATCTATTTCATCATCTCCTAGATACCATTTTTCATTTTTATCCATTTTTTGTCCAAAAATCAAAACTTTTGATTTCTTAGAATTAAAGGCTAAATTCCATTTTGACACAAATCGCGACGTTACATCTAAAAGACTAAAGTAATTCCGAGAAAATAACATATCTGACAAGCGTAGTCACATCTATATACATGTTCATCTTTCCGTTTGAGATCACACCCCACCCCACACACGCCTTAAAATTAAAATTAAATTTGCATTTGTTAAGATTTTTTTTTTCTTGTCCCCTCTGAAACAATGGTTGCCGACGAGCTCGTGAACTCTCTGTTCTATTATGTGTTGTTTTGCTGTGCATGTACATTTATGTGTGCTCTTTGCCTGTTGGCGTAGTTCATCCAAGCAGTTCTTTGTATTTTTCTGTTTTGTTACGGACTACTTTATGTCGTTTTTGTATTTCAATGTACAGTTTACACATTTTGGTTTGATATTTTTGTATTGATATTTTAACCATATTTGCATCGTTTAGACTGTAAGAAAGTTTACTGTGTTAACTTGTTTGTTCACTGTCATCTGTAAAAACAACACTACCTCTGCATCTTAGCACCTCTGAAAAGCACAGAAATTATGGAATGCATTGCAAGGTCACCTGACATGAATTTAAAGATTTGATAATTTCAACTTGATTTTATGTGTTTCTAGACATTTTTTTTTACTTTCTCAGCATGATTTGTGCTGATTTTGAAAATAAATCTAAATATCAGATATAATGCCAATGCACGTTTTCCTTTGATGTTTTGCAGGAATTCAAAAATGTACGAGTTTTCTATTTCGGGGTGATATGAGAAAATCTGGGTTATCGTCAACGAACTGAAAAGATAAGTATTTATGATGAATTCCTAACCCAACTTCCATTTATGTATCGATGCGACTGGATTAAGTGCTTTATTTAAGTCGATGTGCACCATCCGTAATTGGCTTAAATAAAGCACTGAATCCAGTTGCAACTATATGCCATTGACATAAATAAGGAAATCCTCGCGTCACACTTTGGTCCAAGTTGTTTTGGTCTCCATATACCCATACAATTTTGATCCCGAAATTCGATATGTTTTCAGGAGTTATCAATTTTAAGATCATAAAGATCTTGGGTCACTGAATTAGTAGGTTTTCACTATTCACTCTATATTCGATAAGCTTCCAAATTTAAAAAATTGTGTTGCATTCGCATTTTCGCGTGTAAATCACTTCCCAAAAACCCAATTATTGTAACAATGAAACTGACAAATTTATTTAGCTAAAACTGTCCTGGAGAAATCTCTCTTCAAAACAAACGTATAATGCCAATGCCTGAAATTGATTCTGAGAAACAATATTTCTTTTGAAATATATTGTCCATGAAACATTTATTTAATTAAGTCGTCAATCATGTTTATTGAATACTGAATAGAAGTGCATCTCTAGACATTGTCTAATCTCGCAAAAGTCTGTTCTAATTCCGAAAATGGAAATGGCTAATCAAAACATAAATAGCCAGTTGAAGCAACGTATTTTCGACAATGCTCCGTGCAATATACATGTCAACGAAAATAAACATACAAGCTAAAAAGGTAATTACAAATGGGTTCGAACAATGAACAGGCTTTGGTTTAGGGGATAAAATTTATGTTGTCCTTTTTATTTTATAAGTACATTTTTGTCACTTTTTAAACTTTATTTTGTATATAAGTGTCTATTCTTTATCATATTTGTAACAATTTCCGGCCCCGGGGGGCTCCATCTACAAAGCTTCTAGGCGCATCCTCAGGTGGTTGATAGGGGTGCCCTACCTATTTGGGCTAGTCAGGTTATAATACGGAAAACATGACCATGAACCAATGTAGAAAATAACTTGGATGAAGAACTGAGACAAAATTGATAAAAATAGGCTTAAACACCACTGATCTTCTTGTGTTACCTTTACTCTGTATTACGATAGGCAGAGTTAGAAGAAAAATGGTATTTTCATTTTCAGGCTTTACCAAATTGTTGTTTGGCTTTGTTACAGTTAAGCATGCAGCGATTCTTTGTGTACAATGATATGCCTTATAACTATATTTTTTATCCTTTCTAGAATACCTTGAATGCACTTTAGGATGTAGCACTGAATACAGCTAACCTTTTCGGAGTTACGAAAAATAATAAAAAGGCTGCACTATATAGACTGTGTTATTACTTCTTCATTTACTTTGCAACTTTATCATTCATTGCGTAATGTGCAATGAAATCAAACAGACTAGCTTTTGTTGACGTCTATGAACATAAAGAATTGGTCGTAAACTCATCAATAGCAAAATGTATAGGAGGCGTTTCAAAGTGAAAATCAAAATTAATGACTGGTTACAGCGACAAATTGTATCGATAACGGATTACTTTTGACATTTAAGGGACCAAATTGTTTGGAAACTAATATCAGATTCAATAAAGTGTTCATTAATGTTATGTTACATTCACAAAACTGTAAATAACAAAATAAAACAGTGATTTAAACCAGAGGCTCCCAGGTGGCTTACCAAATAGTTTGGTACAACAATTTTAGTTTTCTATGCAAATTTGTGTCGGTATACAGCACAAATATACGTGAAAAAAAACAACCAAATTGTTTTGTCTGAATTCATTGAGTACGCATTGATTTCAGAATAAAACAAATTTGATATTGGCCGAAGGGCAAATCCAGAATTCTAGATGGGGAGTTTACTGAAAATATTCAAAGCTGAATAAGGCACTAAAAGTTTGGGGTAAAATTAATATTAACGATAAATCTGCTTGAAGGTTAAGGAGGAAGAATCGGAAGCATTCATTTGAATTCGTTCCTATGTTCTATGGTTGAAGTAGAAAATGTAAAATACAAAAACACCCAAACTGAAAAATAAACAGCAAATGAGATACATATTCATAAGGAGCAACCTACGAACTATTTTATGCTACATGTATACATCTCCCATAATCAATAGAGCATTATGGAGGCCGGACTTCACAGAAAGGTGACTACAAATGGTAAAGGACTTAAACTCCTCCATCCCTAAATTTTCATATTCAACACAGGCGCAGATCCAGGCAATTTGAAAAGAGGGGTTCCAAATCGAAGTAAAAGAAAATATCGCCGAGTGGAGCGATGCGCAAAAATTTTTGGGATATTTCTTAGTAAAACACTAGGATATTCATTACAAAATACATGATTGTCCAGAAAAAAAGGGGTTCCAACCCCCGGAAACCCCCCTTTTTTGGATCAGCCAATGCAACATATGTTGAATAAAGCCCCGTGGTATTTCCCGCCAAATCTATTCGGAAAATAATTATCACTGTTCATCATTTATCATTAGAGAAAAGATTACACCACTTTATGCCGATTTTTACCATATTTTATCCACTCTCGATAGTTAAATTCTAGAATTTTGAAATACTCGACAAGCCTCACAATTAAAATTTAACTATCTCTAGTGGATAAAATATCATAATGAACGGGATCGTGTGGTGTAATCAATATTTTCATTATAACTCTGTATTTTTTATTGTCCTACTTTAATTTTTATTATTATCTATTTTTTGCAAAACTAATCTGCTATAATGCTTGAAATTTAAGTTTAAAAAATTTATGTTGATTTAATGAATGAAACATAATCTTGTCGGCATATATTGTATATCTTTTGACAACTTAATGAAAAGTAATTTTTGTGAAATACTTCAATCTGATTTTTAATTTTGTTGCGATATAGAGTCATAAATTGAAATATTATATATTTTATAGACAGTAAAGAGTAACATGACATCCGACCACCAAAACAAACCATTTTTTCCGTTGTGAGAAGTTGTTTAAAACGTAATATTGAGGGGAGCTATGTAGGGCTCGGTTTTTTTGTGCTAATTACTGAGGTTCGCTCCTAATTTTTTCGAAATCCTCTGATTTTATCCATTTAAAAGCATTTTGATTTTTTTGCCTATGGGCCCTCTTATTTTTTCCATATTTTCATTTTATGTATCTTCCATTAGTAGATTGTAAAAAAAAATCTATTCATTCTGTAACATTCATTCATGGTCAAACCTTTGCTAATGTTAATCCTATGAAAAATTCAAAGGAGGTCAGTTTCCCGCCAAATATTTTAAAATTATATTATCAAACTTTTACTTTTTCACTTAGATTACTTCTTTTTTAATTTTCTGACAAAAAAATCACATATACTTGTAACCCTATTTATTTTCAAATTTAGTACCGAACCCCCTTATAATACGCACTGCAGCTCTGTTACAGAGAATATAGTCGAAAAAAACAGATTGTAAATAAGGTTCGTTATAAAGTAAGATCTCTTGCCATATTGCTGTTTCAAAAAATAAGACTGCATTGGCGGCCATCTTAGATAAGATCTATAAAGCATACAACCTATTTCATAAACTTATAAAACTTCAAGAATAGGTAGCCAACATATTGCGCCACAAATGTTAAATCTTAAGCTTTAATTTGTCTGATAACTATTTCCAATTTCTGATCAACGCCGAAACAACAACTTATAGGCCTTTATTGTGTCAAGTTTCGTTTCATTTTGCCGATCGTTTTAACAGCAGACTGTTAACCGTGTGTGCTAAGATCTCCAGCTGATAGCCCCATGCAATGGACAAACTCAGGTGTGCTGGATTTCTGTTCTTGATTTCTTGCCGAAAATTGTCAACCACCCTTCTTTATTTTTTGAAGCCTTAAAAGTTTCATAATTGCTAGGACATTATCTTGTCAAACTGTCTCTCTTGCATCTTTTTGAAAAGTAATTTTTGTGAAATTCTACTACTGAATATTACATATGCGATGTCATAGCTATAAATTGAAATATCATCTTTTAATGAACACCGAATATTATGGTGACAGACGACCACCAAAACAGAGACTTGTGTAACAAAAAAGATTTTATCGTAAATAAAATGTACAGTAAATTAACATAACTAATTATCGTCTCTCGTTTCTCTTTCGTGGATTAAATAAACCAGAGGCCCAAATGAATCCCATTTCCGATTTTTATATAAAAAGTTATAAAGAATATGCATTAAAACTCAAATCAAAATGAAAAAAAGAAACATTTGCAACGCAAAACAACGGAAAAATTTAAAAAAAAAGTCAAGGTCCTTAAACTAAATAAACCTTTCACACTTTTTTGATTAAACCTTTTCCCCGGAATTGGAAAACTCGTTCCAGTAGCTACAAGTCATATTTAGAAAAAAGTTATTAGAATTCGTTTTCAGCAATAGCATATTGTAATGTTTTCCAATATCCTCTTGATGGATAGAAATTCTCAAAGTATTCGCGTTTCCAGGAAAACTTGATG
This sequence comes from Modiolus philippinarum, assembly GCA_002080025.1. Lineage (NCBI taxonomy): Eukaryota > Metazoa > Mollusca > Bivalvia > Mytilida > Modiolidae > Modiolus > Modiolus philippinarum. The sequence goes on along the minus strand of MJUU01069325.1, from coordinate 153,120 downwards.
TTATTTCTCTTCCATTAGCTCTACTTTTGGAACCCCTTATTTTGTCCCTTGTAATCATATGTAATATCTGGAACTTTTCTTGAATTTCAATGTTGATGGTGATGCTAATACATTGCAGTAGTGTGTCTGTATACAGCCTACCATGCACAAATATCCATGACTATTTTAAATATGGAATATAGGACATTTTGTTTTTGATACTGACTTATCATGGCCAGTATCAAGTGAGCCCGTGATAAAGTCCGTATTAAAAAACAAATGTCCAATATTTCTTTTATCGGTAATTCACGAAATGATATTTTAGCACAATTAATAATCTATTATAAATTGCATTATTTTTCATGGATTCTCCATTCAACGTAGTAAGCGTATGAACAGTACAAAATATGACGTCAGCATAGCAACCCGCACGTGACGCCTTCACACTGTGGCAGTGACCTAATAATTTCGTGATAATGTCCAGTTCGGCGATACTGAGATTAAAAGTCTCTGTCGATCAAAGGAAATCCATACAAATTGCCGATAAAAGCTGTATTCACTTTTGATTCGGATGACTGTATGATTCTCAAAGTTAAAATGTTCAAAATTAAAACTTTTAAAACTTCTAAGGAAAGAAACGGGGCATGTTTACTTACGTAGGTTCGCTCCTCAGTATGAATTTTTGTAAATAATATTGAAGAGTTGATAATATCGATGATTTTTAAAAGGACAAGTGATTCGAGATTTGGCGGTAAACTGAACTCCTCCGATTTTTTCAAAGGATTAACATAAGCGTGTATCCATGAATGAATGTGTCAAAATAAATAAAAAGTTTGATAAATTTTTGTCAGAATCTTCCGAAAGATTTATAGAATAAAATTAGGGAAAAAACAAGGGAGACTATAATTTCACAATGAAGGACTGTCATGATCTCTCGTACCTGCATCGTGAATTAAGTTGGTACAAGTTAAGTTTTAGTTAATTCAAACTTGTGTGAAAGGGCACTTATAGACTCCTGAGCTATTTTAAAAGAAAAATATATATTTTATGCTATTCTGCACCTGAAAAAATCTTTCAAGGACATGTAACCTACTACCACAGATATGCCATACATGTACATAGGGAGGAAATTTAAAAACAATTTTAGATTTGGGTCAGTATCTAACGTTAATGACACCGGTACGAAAATGTGATAAATGTAAACAAAATATTTAATTCAGATGAATGACAATGCAAAATACCATTCTCACAGTCAAACAATGGTGCAGTTATTGTTGTGTTGGGTAGTGTTACAGTTGTAGTATTTTGTAGTATGTTACAAATTTGTTTGTGTATACGTTTTATAAACTGACATTTCATTTTTTCATTTTATTCAGCGAGAATTTTTTATTTACCCTTAACGTGATACAGGAATAGCATCGTCATTTTTCGTGACTCGGATTGGATTGATATTTTTTAGTTAATTTTCTCGGGAATCTACCATCAGACTAACTCTTACCCACCCTCATTAGACGGTGACGCCATACAATGCCTCTCACCGTGTGAATATATAGCCCTTTTCAAAAAGTGTTGTTCTCTTTTCCCGGATTGGAACTCTTCCATCAAATGGAGATACAAACACTCTTTGCTTCCGGTTATCATCCGAACGGTTGGCTAAGTGAAAACACAACTTAAACCCTGAATACACTTTAATTCTAACAAATGTAGTGCAGTTTCACAGTAAACAATGGCCTAGTGATCTAAATATGAACAGTGTAATGAACTCTGTTCAGGATGAAGAACACTTGGTGTATTTGGTTGATAACCGGAACTGTTTCATTGTATTTAAATACCGAAACCAAAGAGCGGACCAAATAATTTTTTGAAAAAACTTATATGGTCGAAACATGATGTTTTTACCAATCATCACCGTTTAAGGACTTTACTGGTCGAACCATAAGACAATAACTCTGTACGGGATCCGAAATTTCAGTAATAACACATTCAACAAAGACAGTTTACCATACAACTTAACAGTAAATTATTGTTAAGGGTCCGTTGTGCAGTTAACGGTCTTTTTAAAAGAAATTTGTGCAGAAATTTTGGCTTTACGTGGGATCTTCATTTACCCCTGCACAATCGTTGGTTTTTTTTCTTCGTATTTTCCCTGTTTCCGAAGCATTACTGGATGTAAAAAATCCCCGCTGTATCGTTTAACCTTGTTGTTTCAAGTGTAAATGGCATGCAAAATAGGCTTCAGTTATTCCATTCCTTTAAAATTTGAAACGCAGCTATGTCAAAACAACTTAAAAAAACGATTGCTCTAGATAAATAAATAAATGGGAGAGGTGATGTGTTAAAAACACATGCCATATATTAACACATACACTGTATTCCAGCAGCTGTTTATTAACTATAGGCATGTTTTAATAATCCTGGTAATTAATTGTGGATCTTGTATTCATGTACATAGTCGCAAAAAAATAAATTCAGCACATATTCTCGTCATCAACATACTATTTTTCCCTTTAGTTGTTTATTAATACTTTTTTTTCTATTTTTTTTGGGGGGTGGGGTCTTGGTTGTATATATGGACGTTACGCACGATGTTGCGTTTTCAAAGAAATTTCATAAATTTTAGCAAGGACGTATAATGATTATAATGATCATTATAAGTCCTTGATTTTAGTAAATAAAATCGACGGTAGTATATATTGAACGAATAAAATTCTTAATATTTATATGGTTGTAGTCTTGTATATATAAAAAATCAATACCAATCATAAAAAATATGTTTGTAAGGATTAAAAGATTAAACCCAAGTTGTTCAAGTTAGGTATACGTTCATATTATGCTTGTCACGCGTAACATCAATTAATAGATATAATCAAACATACAGGATAACATAATAGAAATCTTCGATAGATTTTTGCGAAATTTCGCATCATGAGTCCATATGATGTCACAGTGATGCGGTAAACATTATTTCGATATCGGAAGCAAATTGAGAGATAACAAGACAAAATACCACAATGTCAAATCCTGTCACGTTTGATCTTTCCTGGGCTGAGTTAAAAGATATATGAATAGCTAATCAGTCAGTAACAAGATTAATATATAAAAATACATTTTTCGTGAATTTTACCATATTGTATCGGTTTTATGAAACAACAGGGTTTTAAAATTTTACAGCGTTTGTCCTATGAAAATGTCCAACGTCGATTTTTCCGCGATTTCGACGTTGCGTGTTTAATCTAAGATTATATAGTTTTTGCATCGTTTGTGAAAACAAAATTATAAAACCATTTTAAACATACGTTTTTCGCGCAGATTATCATGTTTTTGTTGTTTTTAATTCGGTTCACAACAGAAAAAGTTAGGCCGAAAATTGTTTGTCCAGCGAAAATGTCCACAACGGCAATTTTTACCATATAACGTTGTATGTAACGTTTTCCACCTTAAGTTACTGTTGACTTTAGTTTTCCGAACTTTAAAGAGCACTTTACACAAAAGACAATAACGTGAAGGTACTAATTTTATGAAATTTGAAAAGGAAAAAGGAAACGATTCCAAAACTAAGATTCAATAAAATGAATTATTTAGATATCTTAAACGAAATGAAGACCCAAATTATGCATTGGCTATATAACTGCAGTGTGTTTTGTCATACCGAGTCTCTTCTAAGACGATCGCATCCTACGGAATTCAAACCAGTTCCTGAGAATCGCAAGATGCATTCTATTTCTGCGTCTTCAGCTTCCCCCATTTTTTTTAACAATATCAGAATTGTCATGCTACGAATGTGACAATATTGTCTACACTGTGACAGTACATGTACCTCGTGTGACAATCTACCATTTCTAGGTTCTCGTTTCAATGCAAAATGTTTATTGCTAAGAAATCTGGTATTGACATTGAGAATGATGCAGAAATGGCATGCAAAATTGACAAAAAAACTAGGTAAACCAGAATTATCGCCGAAAAACCAGGTTCACCTGGTCGGTAATCATGGTTTAGCAAAGAAAACCCCAATAACAGAACGATAATCGGGGTTTCCGAAACTGAATACATGTTAAACTTCGCTTCTTATGTGTTTTTATTGCTAAACCTACATTACCGAGTAGTAAAGTAGGTTTGACAGCGCCGAATTAACACACACTTCGGTAAAGCAGGTTTATCGACCGGTACGGTAATCCTGGTTTACCGACAAAATTCCCCATTACCGAGTGGTTTTAGCCAATCATATAAGCTATCCGGTAACTGAGGTTTCTGTCGGTACATGTAAACCAGGTTTACCGATTGATAAATATGGTTCTCCTAGTTTTGTTTATTTCCGTAAAACCGACCGTTACAGTAGGTTTAGCAATAAAACCCAAGAAGCGGACTTAATTTTGGAAACTGATGGTTGTTTGTAGGTAAACAAGGATAACCGATCGATAAACCTGGTTTTCCGAGGTCTTGGTTAAATTAGCACTGAAATGAAATAAAAGGGACAACAGGAAACACCTACAATGGCTGAAAATTATAATTACATGCCACAATCTGCTAGGGAAATAATACACAGGAAAAACACAAATAAGACAAAGGGCAAACGTAAACAACTGAAAACCTACTTTACGAACCGGTAAAGTGTTTAGCAATAAAAACTTATAGGAAACGGAGATTAACATGTATTTAATTTTGCAAATCAAATTACCGTTCGGTTATTGGGGTTTTGTATGCTAACACAGGATTACCGACCCGGTAAACCAGGTTTTCCAGTGATAATCTTGGTTTACCTTAGTTTTGGTTAATTTAGCATGCCATATGCAGAATTAGAACAGGAGATTTCTGTGTCAAATTTACTTTTAAAGGATGATGTTGTTGATGTTTTAGCTGACGGCACAGAATACGAGTAATTTTTTTTTAAGTTCTAGAAATACTTTGCTGTCTTAAAAGTACACAATGAACCAGTAGGAACCAATGTTGTTTACTACGAAAAGAAAGCTGACCGGTCATTCCAATATCGGATTGTCAAAGACAAAACTGTAATAGTTTACACTATCGCCGTCAGATTTTTATATAATGACATAAAAGGAAATATGACTATTACCATTTCTGACAGTCAATACCAGGATATTTTAGACATGCATTTTAACATATAAAAAAAGAAAAGTATTAAACATACTATATCCTGTTCCATTCAAAGTAGAATGAAAAAAATATTGTGTTTACTCTTGCTCATCAACATGGAATAAATTTTTATACGAAAAACAACTTTTGGTAAAAAAAAAATAATGCTAATATTGGTATATGAATTTATGCGCGAATTGTCAAACTTGCGAAAAACCGAGTTTCGGTATACCGGAGTAAAACCTATGCATGCAGTATTTGAAAACAGATTCCACGTACATTGAAACACTTTATAATAAAATTTTTAAGCAAACGGACAGCCTACAAAATTTACACTTTTAAACAAGTGAAATGCCCCCTCCTTTTTTTTTCCTTTTTGGCCATGTCCATATGATTAGATTATCGCTAGATATTCTATTGTCAAATATAACAAAAAGATTGAAAAAAGGGTTTTATCATAATTATGATTCAAGAGTAATTGATTTCTGACGTCGACGTTACTCGCATTTATCAAAAAAGTTATAATATTCAATGTTACGTTCATAGACGCAACATCGTGCGTAACGTCATGTGTTTTTATGTTTCTGTTTCTGTTTTTGTAGTTTTGTTTTTGCTTTTTATTTATCTATTTTTTTATTGTTTGTATACTTTTTTATCTCGAAGCCATGAAATGGCTGGAGAGATGTTAAAATGGAAGGAAAAAATCACGTGAGGCTTCAAGCCTATTAACAGCTCTAAAAGATGATCTTCGTGCTTCCGATAAAATATAGTGCGCAAGTTTCTTTCAAAATCATATACATTGTGTTTTTAAATTATATTTCTTCATTTTCTTGAGTTGAATACGGTGTTGTTTTATTAAATTGAAAACAATATGCATGTTTATCACTCGTTTTTTTATATTGCGTCTCGGATCAACGAACCTGTCGCGCAGTAATTTATCAAAGATAAAAATAATATTTGTTTACCTTTGACAGTGTATTGCATATATTAATAGCAATGAAACACACAATCCGATTATTTTCACGTATTACGGAATAACTTAATACATGCAGACGTATGCAGCAGTTCTTTGGATGACTAGAAAGTTTTGCCACGAGTAGATTTTCAGGGCTTTGAGATTCAGCTCTATCGGAGCTTTGATTGTTTTTGTTGTTGTTTTGCTTTGCTTCTTTGTTTTGTTGTTGTTTTTTTTTTATTTTCTGTTAGTTTCTTTTATGTTTTGTTGGTATTTTTTCAATAGTTGTTTGCTTTATTTTTATATTTGTATATGTCTTGTGTACAACTTAAGCCTGCTACTTATATAAAATAAATCGAAATTTTCAATTTGGCTTTCCTCTTGTTTTCAAATATTTATATATCGCTGAACTGATTATCTGTATAATTATAATACGGGACTTTCGAAATAGGAACTATCGTGTAATTGAAGGCGGAAACGATCTCCTCAAATACCAGTGCGAAGGATAACTGGATTCCATATCTATTGAATAGAAATGTATACCATCTAAATAATAAACTGTTTGTGAAATTAAACTGTACTTATAATTTGTCCTTCATGACAATTATAAAACTAAATTTTAATTTTCGAAAAACAATTAACCCGAAGCGCTACAAACAGTTTAAATATAAATCACCCTTAGCTCAACATTTTAATTAATTACTGATTCCATCTCCAGGTATTGGTGTATTGATTTTTTTTCGTATAAAAATAGATTTGTTTCCGGTTTGAAAACGACTCAAAAGTCCCGTATTCTGTTGTTTTTTCCATCGGATTTGACATGTTCAACACGTCGGGTTTTCATACGCAGGAGTTGCTTACTCTACCGTTGCACTGATGTCACCCATGGTTTTAATTTGGGTCCGCGTTGTTCATCTGAATGTGTGTTTCCTGTTGTTTTTTTTCTGTGGCGTACTCATGTGATGTCTTTGTTTATTCTATAATATATAGATACTAGTACTTATGGTAAAATTGCATTGACATTGAAATGAATAAAAAAAGGATATTCACTCGATAGAAAGGATATTCACTCCATGAAAAGGATATTCACTGCGGGAAACGTCAAGCGCGGAATATTTTTAGAAATAGGGAAATCCCATATGTATATCGCCCAATCATATTGCAATGTAACGTTGTCGCGGCATCACTAGAAACAGAAGAAAAGACGATTCGCTTATATTGGTTAGCGGACTATGGTGCAAATATATAATAAGCAAGACACTTAAGATACGTAAAAAGCCAGCGGAACACTGGTAAAGCCGTTCACACAATATTTTGGGAAAAAATCTCCCTACGGATGTCGACAACTCATACAGCAGAATCAAGACGCAAGGAGTGAAAAGGAAGGACGCCAGCATTCATTTAAAAGACAGAAATCATCAAGTATTAAGGATAAAAAAAATTAATTCTTTGAATAAAGTTTTGAAAGAACGTTCGCTAGTTATATAAAAATGTCAATCCCCTCTCTTCTTCACATTCTCCCGTCAGTGTGGAACAATCAGAAAAAGATAAATGACGAAGGTGACTCTTATAACGAACATCTGTTGTTTAAAGCCTTGTCAGAACAACTAAATGGCGATAGTAGAATAATTAAGAAAATCTTATTCGTTGCTTATTATTTCAATTCAATATTTTTATTAAAGTCTCATCTCTCAACAATTATAATACAAATACAAATCAATATTACATAAAATGAGAGCCATTCTATACAGAATTATAAGAGACTATAATGATAAAACAATGATTAGAACAATAAAATACATGCAAAGATAAAATTATTTACAATATAGAACATTTCTACGCATATTTAAAATTAAAACTAAATTTAAAACTAAATTTGGCAAACGCACTCCTGTAATTATATGGTAGAGGTATTTTACAATACTGCTCAGGTTTAAAACAATGCTTGAAAAGCCTGTAAGTCCGCAATTTATTACCACCTCTTCCAAATTTAGATCCCTCAGAATGAAGACTAGAATTCCAATGAGCAATATGATTTTCAAATAATTTGGACATAACACTTTTAACAACAAAATCAGTGTCAACACATTCAGAAATCGAACAAAAATGACTTAGATTTAGCTCACAGAAGGTTTTCTTCACAATAAAATTCCAATTTTTAACACATTTATGCTTGTTACTCATACCATCAGTCCATTTAAAAACTTTCCTATTCAAACGATTCGAACTCATATTTTTGAACCGACACCATAAACGAATCACACTTTTCCATTGCTTATTAAAAATAGGAATTAAACCCATTTCTGCTGTGACTGCTACATTTGGTGTGTATTTCCCTACTCCAAGAAAAAACCTACAAGCCCTATTGTGTATAGCATTTATACATGTATATTTTCTTATACCCCATATACCTGCACCATATTCAACAATTGAACAAACCAAGCTCTCATATAATTTTACAAACACGTCGTAACAGACTCCACCTAAAATCTTACACTTGGCAATAACTAAACCTAAAGCTCTATTTGCCGAAGCTGCTACCGCTTTTGCAGTAACATTATAATCTAAGTGCTCGTTTAAAACAAGGCCAAGATAAGTATAATTGCTAGAGTATTCAATAATATTATCATTACATTTAAATACGATATCAGACCTAGAAATAGAAGGTGGTCTAAAATGTACAATGTTACTCTTGCCTGCATTTATTGTCATACAGTTGTCATCACACCAAGTACCTAATGCGTTCAGTAAAATTTGTAATTCCTTATCATCATTTGCTATGATAACAACATCATCAGCATACAACAATATGCACAATTTATCATTCCCTATATCTATACCACAGTCAAATGATTTCAGGAATACAACCAAATCATTAATATACAAATTAAACAGGACAGGAGATAATGGACATCCCTGTTTGAGACCACAATTTACGTCAAACCAGTCCGTGAAATGTCCATTTATCCTTACAGTACATAAAACATTTCTATAAATAGACTTCACAGCAGTACTCTTCTTCACATTCTCCCGTCAGTGTGGAACAATCAGGAAAAGATAAATGACGAAGTTGACTCTTATAACGAACATCTGTTGTTTAAAGCCTTGTCAGAACAACTAAATGGCGATAGTAGAATAATTAAGAAAATCTTATTCGTTGCTTATTATGAGTATCACTAAAAGGTTGTAAATAACAAGAACACTGATCGTTCTTTGAAAAAGGCACATATTACAGAACAAATCAAACCTTCTTCGATTTACTAGCAAATACTTTTCAAGTACTGAGTTCATTCACTTCATATAATTTTTGATCTCAAATTTCCACTGAAAACAAATACAGTATAGTTCTATCAATATGAGAGACGGGTACATTTCCTGCAAGTCAAAAGTTGAAAACACAGTGTTAGCTAGAATCTGTGAATTTCTCACAGTAAAGATTGGTCAAGATTATAATTAAATTATATTTATTGCTTTACTTATCCATAAAAGATTTTTTTCAAAAGTATATATTTAATTTATTTTACGAATGTCCAATGCCTCTTTAATTCGACACCCATAGAAAATTTCTAGGTTTATCGTATAATACACGATGAAAGAAGAATTATTATGTATTTATTGGATAATAGAATAAAACAGTTACTGTCTTTAGTTTCGGTAAATGTGCAGTTTTGGGAAAACAGATATTCACCTCGCCATGCGGCTCGGTGAATATCTTTTTTTCACGAAAGTCAATAACACTGCACATTTACCTCAACAAAAAACAGTAACTGTATAATATTTGTGTTTATGGTGTTGCTAAACGTGCTTGGATTATTCTTTCCTTTATACTGCCAGTGGCTGTTCGGTTCTCACTTACTTTTTCAATAATAATCAATAATATATTGCTCACACTATTAAAAACGTCATATTTAATATATGTTTTAATATGAATTGTTTTCCTGAAAAAATTATCACTGAAATAAGTCGCGATTATTTGTTCCACGTAAGTAAAGCGATATTATAAGACTCTGATTCCAATAATATGGCTACGGTTTCCAACACAAGGTCTCCGGTCTCCACTCACTGGGCTCTTGGCTCCCCTCATAGGGCTAAGGGCTCCTGTCAGTGGGCTCCGGGCTCCACATGTGTCGGCATTTATTCATTGACCGGATCAAGGATTCACTACTGTTCAACCTTAATGGCGTGGAAGTAGTCATTCCCGCCTTCAAACACACAAGAGTTCCTATCTCGAAATTTAAGTCATGAAAGTAAACTTTAATTGGTAATGTGGTGCGTAAAATATTTCTGTATGGTACCTTTTATAGTCATTAAGCCCATCATGTCAAAATGCATTCAATTTATTTACTTATTTATTAATCAATTTATTTTTGTTTTTGTTATTATTATTATTATTATTATTATTATTTGGATTACAGATAAAATCTGATGTTCTGGTCACGGAAAATCAAATAATATGCTATACTATTTGATACAATTTCTGGACATTACCGGGTCTTCTTGCCACCGGAGGAAAAAAGTACAAATAATATATATGTGTATAATTGTTTTTAAGTGATTTATAATGTTTGATAATGATAGTAATCATTCTTAAATGTGTAGTTGTCCTCTTTATGTTATAACAAGGTATACTTAATAATTTGTTAATAACGAGGTACACGACAGCATAACAATATATATTGTCTAGCCTAAATGTACATTAACTTGGTACAAATTAATACTGTTTACAAAAAAGTAATAACCTTTGGGCATGAATGTACTTCAATTGCTAGTTGTAAAATTTTACAAACGGAAGGTAAAGTTCATATCTAAAATGTGCCATTTTTGCTCGATAAGGGAAATAAGTCATGAGTCATTTTACACCACTGAAATATAACTTGAAAGGCTACAAGTTTCTTAAGCGGGTCAGAATCTTATTACTGGGTTACTGTATAGGGGGAATGGTCTTGGTATATTAGCTAACTCCCTATATGGCGTAAAGAAACCAGATTTAATTTGCTTAAATAAAAGATTTTTGAAAATAGATAAACTGAGAAGGAAAGCTGCGATTATTTCTCGGTCAAAAACATAAAAGATGCCGGCCTCTTCCCAAATCAAGGTTTGTTTTTTTTTAATATTAGAGAAGTATTTTGGATATTAACAGCAAATTACCTGAATTGACTTATAACTCTGTATTTTCAATCACTTCGTAATTCATACAGGGACTTGGGGTAATCCATTAATATAACTTAACCCCTCAAAGTCCAACTGACGTACACTGATGAACTCGTCGTACACCGATTTGTTTGATTTTTTTATGATAGGTCATGTCATTGTCCCATAATGTCATATTGTTTTTTAACCTACTTTCAACTTATCTCAGGCCAGCTATAATACATTGAAGTTCATAGTACTTTATCTAAACTTGTATTTATCTAAATGTTTTCAGAGCAGGGTAGCTGTGATATATATCATTTTTATCAATTGTGTCACAGTCCGGACAAAATCTTAGCTCTTACTCCAATTGGAAATCATTCAGCATAAATATACAAAAAAGAAAACCATGTTTCTTTTCAAAATATAAATGGAAGTTTTAATTCAGGAGGGATCCATATGTTACATGAAATTGATTTGTTTACGTTTATCAATTTATTCTTAGTACATGTAAACACATTCATATCAGTCAGTCATTTAACATAGTTTTTTTATATTACTATATAATACCATATAAGATATTCAATATCTCATAAAAATGACATCGAAGAATCATTTAAACTGTGGAATGTGCTGTATTACGTATTCATGTATTCAATTTTTCCTTTTTGATTTTGTACAATTATACATTTAGTTATATAGTATATACAAATTGGGATTCAAACTAGCATGGAAACTATTATTTTTTTTTAAATCTCTGTAATTGGTGTTTAGGAAATATAAAAGGAAAGATATTCAAATTTATATTTTGCTTAGATATTATTATTTCAACTCTTTTCTAAAAGTGTATGAAACATGAAAAAGGGCGCTTTCAATAATGAAAATATGTTTAGATATGAATTTTGAAAAGTAAATAAATTAAAAAAGTTACGAACCTCCGCCGTTCCTGTAGCATATATAAGGAAAACGCCACACATTTCCTAAATCAACAGCAAAACCAATCACTGACAATAAAAATTCTGTCTTTTTACCCCATGTTTCTCTCTCCTCCTCCTTCGTGTCTTCATTTTGGCACTCTACATTTTTTGAAATTATTCCATTTTTCTCTTTTTCCGTCTTAATTTCTCCATTTTTTAACAATAATTCATTCGGTAATGACATAAGTGATTTGTTATTTCTACACTTTGGTTCTTCTGTATAAGTCACATAATTTTCTTTTTTCTTCTCTCTTTCATCAACATCTTTCCTTGTATTCTCATGTTTTAATATTTTATTATCATCAGTTAAATTTTCATCTTGCAATACATCACACTGGTTGACAAACTGTACATCTACAGGTGACCCCGAGTAGCTAATCGTAAATGGTTTTACGTTCATTATTTAACTGAATGAAAGCTATATCTTGTATTGTGATTGGCTGTTGAGACACCGCGTAAATCACTTGTCAAAAGAGATCAGAATTGTGAAAAATCAAATTCTATACTTTTTTCACATCTACAGTTTCTTTCAATGTTAGCTTTCTCGTTCACAGATTCCTGTGTTAATTTCTGCAAAAAGAAAATCGCATCCATAATCACTTTTTAGTTTTTTTTATCCCAAACCAATGAAATATCATCAAGTAGATATAAGTATTGACATTTCCTATATAATTATATATAATAAATCACTAATAATTACATAATATCTAATGTTTCTTCCAAAAAACCATCAGAACTCTTCAACGCCTACAACATTTATTGTTTAATTTGGTGCGAAGTAATCGATCATTTTCTTATATTCTTTAGACACTTATTTTGCAAAAATCTTCTTAAATCACCAATTAGGTTATTTTTACCCTCATCGGTATTTAGTTGGTCGGAAATATTTAGTAAATCAGGGAAACTCGAATATTTTCTGATTTGTGATTAATGGGGCTCTATGGGATAGTATTGTTGCTTCAAGAGATGCAATGGATAAGACCCTTCATACTGCCATGACTTTTGACAGTTTAAAAATTTCAAATTAGCAACACATGACCAACGATGACGGCACTATCAATCACACAAAACTTGAAATAATGGAAAATCGATATAGGATCACGAAAAGATCACTTGAATTTCTCGAATCATTCAAAATTTTCTTCCGTTTCATTTAAGTAAGAAAAAAGTATTATTTTATATCGAGGAATTATTATAGAAAGAAATCGCTTTTCAGTAGAGAAATTTATGATAGGGTTTAATACATTTCATTCATAAAATCATTTTGGAACTTGAAATATTAATAAAAGATAAATTGTATCATTTAATTTCATCGAGAACACACAAATATCTCTTCAATATTTTCAAAACAGCGTTGTGCATTTCCTAAATGAATATAACCTTTATATTTACGAGTTCATTAAAGAAACACTCTTTATCTCTTTTTCATATAATTATTTATCGTTTAATTTAGTGCGAAACGTTAGAAAGAGATGTTTACTCGAAATTTAATGTATCAATGCATTTTATGTAAGGGTATTTCTATTTTTTATAACAAGGTCTTGGGTAGCATAACGGTTCGATAAACATGTTTCACGCCTGTTTTCATGAATAAAGGTAGTATAGCATGCTATTATTGCAAATGCCCATTCTTTTTATAAATGGTTTCATTTATATATAATACTGGTTAATATTTTCAAAAGATGTTTGGATAGAGCGATGATTCTAACATTGAATGTATTCACAATATGTGCAAAATAAACCGTTATATTTATACACCTGAAGAGAATACAAGCTAGATTTGTTTGTGTGTGTGTTTGTTTGTTTGTTTGTTTTTTTTTTGTTTTTTGTTTTTTGTTTTTGTTTTTTTGTTGTTGTTTTTTTTGTTGTTGTTTTTGTTTATGTTTTTTTTTGGGGGNGGGGGGGGGGGGGGGCAAAAAATAAGAAATGAGGATCTGTTGAAACTATGTAAATGCCATCCCATGGAAACAGAACTAAAAAATAAGACGTTTCAGATGGTTGAGCCATGTGTTGAGAATGCCAAACGAATGCATACCTAAAGTAGACCTCCGCTGGACACTACCTAGGAGTAGACGTTCAGGCAGACTGCAAACCACATCGAGAAGACCAAATCAAGCAAAACTGCAGGACTAGGTATACAGCTGAAGTCAAGCATCTGGCAAAGAACAGAAGAGAGTGGAAACAAATAGTTATTACCTTATGTCCCACGGGGTTTGAAGAGGAAAGGTGAGGTATATTTATACGATGTTTTCTTTAGAGCACGTGTATACGTGGGATTTTTCAACAGAACACTTCCAAAATCACCCAATACGGTGATATTATACCAACTGTTCCAACAACTATCATTTTGACAGTCAATTAGCCTAGAAGTTAATAATCCGACGCAATGGTCAGACAGCTCACAAATCTGGTGGTAATTATTTGGATATCACTTGTCCGACAGTGATTAAAAGGCCGACAACTTTCTCTTAAAGATGATGATGCAGCAGCGACTTTAGGTATAACACCACTAATTCAGTCTCCCATAGACTCCCATGTTAAATTGCGCATGTTTGAAACTTTGTAGAAATTTTACTAAAAGATCAAATGAAGTGACACATGTCTCAACTTAAAAAGGCATCTTTCAAGTAACTCTCATGAGAAAATCAATTCCCTTAACTTGCATATAAGAAAGAACTGGTTCTCGGCAGTGAACAACACAAGGATCGGTACTTCCTGCTTGAATTTTAGAGAAAAAAACTATTCCGCCGCCAATACCTATAAAATTTTTATTTCTTGACGAAATTTTATAAATTTAGGCTCAAAAGGGGCCTTACGGTATAAACTTTCTAATTAAATAAGATTCAGCTGCCAACATCTTCAATATGCAACAAAACAAACACAAAATTGGAACTATATCGTCTCCTATAGGGACTAAATTCACCTTTAATTTGATTAGATATTCGAATGATAAAACTTTCTTCTCTTGGCCTTGTATAGAAACTTTATTTAATTATTGTCCGTGACCTACGGTAACAATACACTCAATATTTCCCTCATTTTCAGTCCCTTCATATTTATAGAACTGTTTCATTTTTTGTGCATATGCAATATTTAGTGGGTTGCTTTATTAAAAAATGGTAAATGAAATTTACGAAATCGCCGGCAAATAAATAAATACTGACGCAAGATTCCAAACAATGACACAATGCTACTCAATAAACAAATCTTTTATTTAAAACACAATGGAATACAACATATATCTATAAAAAAAGATTTATTTTTTTACTGTGTTTTTCTTTCGAACTTTTTTTGGTCCTTCTGCTTGTTGCCGTCTTGCTTGTGTACATTTTGACTGTCGTCTTTCCATCTTTTGAGTATTTTACTGCATTCCCTGCTTTATTTCGTGTTCTTCCTTACTTTTTTGCCTTTCTTCATATTTTTTGTCTCCTTTAACTATGTTTGTTCCTAACTTTCTTATCTCTGTCGAGTTTCCTCTTATTTTTGTGTTAATTTACTGTTTTGCTCTTAAATTTGGATCTCTCCCTACTTTCTTACTTTTATCTTCTCTTCTGACTTTTGCGTTCTTTGATTATGTCCATTCATATCTGTATTTTCTTTTACTTTACTATGTTTTTCTCCCTACCTCTGCGCCTGGCACTGGTGTTAACCATAATATTGACGAATATGTCCTCTTTTCTTTCCCAATGGCCAGCTCTTGTGCTTTTTATTTTGTTTGTTCCTTGACTTAAATGTTATTTGACAGTTTCTCTCCAACTTTAATGCACTTTCACACTAGCCTTGTCCTTTCATTGTGCTCTCTCCATTCCTTTTTTGTTCTTAATCTGCTATAATCTTACTGTTTTGTCCTTCTTTTCTTTTATTCCTTTCTCTGTGTTTTCTCTTTTATTGTATGTGCTTTGTTCTTCTCCTGGCATCTGAATCGATTGTTAGTGGCTCCGGCTACAGAGCTGCCGGTTGCGTCCCCAGGTGATAGATAGCGGAATGCCCTGCCTGTGCGGGGTAGTCAGGTCATAATACGGAAAGCTCGACCGCGAACCATTTTAGCCAAACTGAGTAGCTATATACTGTGGGTATAGAAGGCTAAATTTCCTGCCCCTAACCATTTTTCCACTTCTCCAGTGGCAACCAAAACTCGTTGCCCCGGTATTCCCTTCCACCTTTACCTTCTTTCTTCTTTTACTCATACATTTGTTTTTATTTTTAGCTGAAATATTGCTCACTGGACGTTAAAAACTAATCAATCAATCCATCTTTGTTTTTCCTCCCAAATATATATTTACTGTGTCCTTTCCTTACTGCTGTGTCTTTCCACAGCGTTCTCTCCTAATTTTTGCTACATTCTCAAAACCATTTCGGCCATTCTTCCATGATTTCTCTCTTAATGTAAGACCTCAAACCATTGTGTTTTTTTACTCACTATGTTATCTTTTTGTCATTAAACTTTATTCTCGTCATTCTATTCCACTCCAGTCTAGTGTCAATCGCAAATCTCTTGTCTTTTTACTGTGTTCTTCTCCTTGTTTTTTTATGATTCTGTGTTCCATTCTCACTTTTGTTTCCTAGTTTTGCGTCCATTTTTAACTCGAAAGCCATGAAATGGCTGGAGAGTTGTTAAAATGACAAGAAAAAAAATCACGTGAGGTTTCAAGCCTATTAACAGCTCTAAAAGATGATCTTCGTGCTTCCGATAAAATATAGAGCGCAAGTTTCTTTCAAAATCGTATACAATGTGTATTTAAGTCATATTTCTTCATTT